>QJSC01017072.1:85588-187078 GCA_003697955.1 Calidris pygmaea | reverse complement strand
CATCGGAAAAAAAAAAAAAAAACCACAACATTCATCGTGGAATAACGGTTAGAGTTACGAGGGACCTTAAAGATCATCAAGTTCCAACCCCCCTGCCCTGGGCAGGGACACCTCCCACCAGATCAGGTTGCTCCAAGCCCCCTCCAACCCAGCCTTCAAAACCTCCAGGGATGGGGCAGCCACAGCTTCTCTGAGGAACCTGTTCCAGGCTCTCACCACCCTCACAGCAAAGAAGTTCTTCCTGAGATCTCATCTCAATCTCCTCTCTTCCACTTTGAAGCCATTACCCCTCATCCTACTACTACATGCTGTTGTAAAAGTCCTTCTCCAGCTTTCTTGTAAGCCCCCTTCAGACACTGGACGGGGCTATAAGGTCTCCCCAGAGCCTTAATAAAGAAACTAATAAAACACCCACACTGTCACATGGCTTACAGTTCTAAAAAACAAACATCAGACTGCAGCCATTGATAATTTACATCTGCCAACAGCAATAATTAAACGAAGGAGAAGAAATGGCCGCCACGGGCACAGGAGGCTGAGCGTCCCCCCAGCCTCCCTCCCCTGGCAGGAGGGGTGTCAGGGCTGGGACCCAGCCTGGGTGGCAGGGATGGAGCCTGGAAACCCTCCCAACCCACCCCTCGGGGGACAGGGAGGTGAGGGTCCTGGTGGCTCAGTGCCACAGCCCTCAGGAATGACATGTTCCTTGTGACCTCAGCCACCGGCCATCCACTGCTGGACCATCGGGCCTTCAACCAGGAGGGGGACACACGTTCACCGGCACAGAGAGCAAATTGAAGTAAAATACTTTATTTTACCTGCCTGTGCGTTTCTGCAGTCCAGTCTCAGCTTTGCGGCCCACGTCCCCGAACCACAGCTTGGTGATTAGATCCATCCAGGTCAGCACTTCTTTGCATTTAATCTTCTTAGTTCTTCTTCCAAAACGCCAGATGCATTTGCTCACTCCTCCTCTTCTTCCCCCCACGAAGGATTTGTCCCAGTCTTAGTAACTGAGCCTTCAAGCAGAAGGAGGCCATTAGCCCAGCAAAGCCCTGGGTTTGGTAGGAGCAGAACAGCCATGTAAACCCAAACGCACGTAAATCCAACCTGTAGGGATGAGCCGCTCCTCGGAGCTGTTGTCCAACTGTTCCACACCGTGATGTCCATGTTCCTCAGCCGTGCACCCTCCTCAGCTTCACTCTGTTTCTCGTTCCAGGATAGAAGCTCCAGCAAAAAGCAAGGAAGCTCTGGCCATGGAGCCAGCAGACTCACTGCAGCAGCACGAAAGATGATTGTTTTTTCCTCAAGTAAAGACACGCCAACTCTCCTGGTTCCCTGTGCCTCTCGCTGAAATTGCCTGCTATAAAATCCAGGTGGAATGTAAAACACAGTTTAAAAAAAAAAAAAAAACAACAAAAAAACTACTAAACCAAGACAAAGAGGATTTCCTGACTTTTCCTTGAGTAACCAGATCAATACTGGGTAAGGTGGCTGCTCTCCTTTGCCTCCTCCCAGCTGCAGCCATCAGTGCTAACGAGGTCACAAGAGAGAAGCACAATAGCCAAATGGCCTCCACCTGACCCCAACTTGGCCAACACAGATCACCCAAATCTATCTCGCTCTCCAGACCACAAGAAGCATTGCACCAAGGTGATGTTCCCACCTGGCCAAGAAGTCCATCCATCACCCACCAGACAGCCACTTTCTTTTCCTCCTACACCACTGTCCTGGTTTGAGTGACATGGAATAATTTCTAACGTTTGGGAAAATTCCACTTTTAGAAGACTCTGGTGTCTGAATTTGTGAAAATATTTACTTTATAGCCAGCTAGGGTTTCCAGGTTTCAGTGTTTTTGAACTCGCCAGGTGCAGGGATGAGGAGGAGCGAGCACTTGACCGAAGGTGGCCAACAGGATTATTTCATACCATGAACGTCGCATTCAATATAGATTAGGAGGTTCGCTGAGGAGTTCTCTCTCTTCCATAATGGGTACAATCCTGAGAACTTCTTGCCCTGTTGGACCTTCCTCCCGGAGCCACCAGCGCTCGCAGGGTCATACGTTGGCTGTCCTGCTAGGAACGCACAGCTTCTGCTGGTGGAATGGGCTGGGTATGGCCCTTGTATATTTTACATTGGTATCAGGATCAATATTGCATCTTTAGTGTTATTAATGTTCATTATTTGGCCTTATTCTATTAAATCTGTTTATATTTCAAACCTTGGGCTTCCTTGTTTTTTCCCCCCAATTCTCCTTCCCAGCTGGGGAGAGGCCATGGGGTGAGAAAATTATTGTCTAAACAACAATAAATGGTTGAAAAAGCGGTCCTCAAACCATAATAACCCCCATTCCCCCACCTCCTCTCCTCCTGCACTTGGGCAGGACCCAGTATTTATTTTCCCTACATTCACCGGCAGAAGTGAACGATGGTGGGGAGGTTTCTTTTTTTTTTTCTTTTTTTTTTTAATTTATTTTTTGCTGGTGGGGTTTTGTTGGGGTTGTTTTGTTTTGTTTTGTTTTGACAAAGTCAGTGGGCACAGGATGAAGCGAGCCCCCCGCGGCGTGTTGCCTGGGGACGCCCACGAAATACTGGGGGCTTCCACTCGACTTGAAAAGCCCTTGAAAAAATTGCTGCTGGGGGGGTGGGAGGAAAGGTGGGGTGCAGGAGGGAACATAATAACGAACAGACAGCAAAACCCCCCAAAAAAGACCAGCCAGAAGTCACGACCCCTTCCGTTCCCGATCCAGAGACCACCTTGCACCCTCCCACCAACCCTGGGATGGATTTAGCTGATATATCGCAAATTTATCAGCTCTTCCTCCACAAGCATCTGCAGGATTACCCCCCAACCTGCATCTTCAAAGCATTTTCAAGACTCTCGCCATATGAAAACAGTCAGGAGCACGGATTTTTGTTGCTGTTGAATGATTAATTTCCACCCACCCACCCCCTTTTTTTTTATTTTTTTATTTTTAAATACGATGACGTGGTCTGTATTATTTGCTCAATGGGATCGCTGCCTTTCCACTGAAGAGTCTATTTTAAATATCAACACGGGTTGGCATTTTAAGAGTTATTTAAAAATGTCATCAGTCACAGAATGTTTAATTATTGCAAACATCTTTCAAAAAATTCCACCGTGGGTTTCTTGCGCCAAGTGATTTATTTCGGATATAATTTCTGTTTAATTAATAGGGGATTTAGCTCTGACCTGGAGGGTGTGAGAACCAGCAGAGGAGCTGTAGTTGAGTTCGGTTAACATTAAACCTGCCCGTGCCTGTTGGAGGCTGAGAAAAAAAAAAAAAAAAAAATCACAAAACCAAAAACCACAACCCGGGCTGGCACTTACTCAGCTGCTGCAACCCAGCAAATTCTCATGTTGATTGCAATGGAAAAATTGTAAAAGCAAACAGAACCTGGGGGGGGGGAGGCGGGAATTAATCACCAGAATATGAACATTGCGCTTTGTTATTTATTTTAACTATGTATATAATTTGCTATAGAGTCTAATTATACCTAATTTCAGCTGAGATAATATCTGGGCCACGCTTTGTTAGTCGTATGTTCTCAAAGAGCAGTTTCTCAATCGTCTGGCCTGAATTTCCTTNGGAGAGAAGAAAAAAAGAAGAGAGAAAAAAGCACCTACTTTTAACAGAAAAATTACAAACGAGGAAAATGCCTAATCTATGCTTCTCAAAACACCAGGTTACATCAGAACCAATTTTAATATCCTGTAAAAATCTCTTAGTATGACGCACATACAGCTGTCTAATATTGCTGCTTAAAATGCCCCCGCATTAAATAAGATTCTATGCTGTAAAATTTTGCAAGGTGATAAAACAAAAAAATGATATAATAAATATAAACCATCTGCATTTTTTTCTTTTTTAACAAGCCATTTGGAAATGGATTTCATTTATATTTAGAATTGTTTTGAAGTGTTCTCTTTTTTGAAAATGTCCCAGTTACAGTATATTAGGTTTTCAGTAGAAAGATTAAAAGAGCTGACGCACAAATAAACACGCATGCACACCCAGAGCAATTTCCAGAACTATGAGAGCATTTGATTCTTCAAGGATACTACAGCTGGCTTTTAGTCACATAAAAAGGGTTAGTGTGTGCAATCGGCAGCTCTGGAAAATGGATTCACGCACACAAAAATGCATTAAAATGACATTAAGATTTTGGCAACAGCCAACATAAGCCAGGAAATGGAGCTTCAGGCTGAACTTGCATCCTTAACTCCTTCCCCGGCGCTCACTGGAAGGGCTGGTGGTGGCCTTCTGCAGGGGCAGAAAGCCCATCCTGGGGCTTCCAAGGGTCAAGGGCGCAGACACGAAGGGGCACAACCACAGGAGGTAAAAAAAGAGGGAATCGCAGGGGTTTTTTTGGTAGGACCCGGCTCCCGTGGCACGCTCTCCCCGTCTCAGAGGTCCATCCAGCCGAGCATCTCCACTTCTACCGCTTTGCCCTCCCCACCTCTGCTAGCACAGGACCCTCCCAAGGGCTTCCTGAGCATTTCTTTCCAGCAAGCCCCCCCAATTCTGGTGCAACAGAGACGATACAGCGCTGCCCCGAGCGCCTCCACAAGGGAAAGAGAGCTTAAAGGTTCCCAAAATTGTAGAGAGCTGTGTTTGTCCTTCCACCACTGCCCAGCACCTTCGGCCCCCCCTCTCCTCTCAGCCTGCCATCAGCTGCACCATTAACATCCCCCCTCACCCCCCCAAAGCTTACCTTAGCCTGTGGGTTACTCCAAAAAATTACCTTTTTCGGGCTCACTTCAGTTTCAGCGTACCCAGAAGCCCTGGGAATTTTTCTCCTTCTGAACCCCACGCCTTGAAGAACTGAGGGTTTTGGCTATTTTTGCCTCCTACTCGCTGCCTCTCCACAGACCCCTCCCCAAGATTCGAAATGTGGGGTTTCCCCCCTCCCCCCCACCTCGATACAGGGCTGGTGGTAACAGTACAAGAAGAAAAGGGCATTTTGTGCCAAACCATGCAGGTGATGGATACTGGGCGATGGGGCTGTGACCCCTTTACTTCCTTTGCCCATCCCTTCTCCCAGTAAAGCAAGAACTGCCAGGAACCATTACTAGAACCATTACAAGTAGGAGAAAGTTACTTTTTAAAAGAAATTAAGCACCGTATTAGAACCGCAGGCCTTTTCATGCCTACTAATAAACATCTGAGGGGTCATTTGTTTAATTTTAAATCATTCATTCTATTAATAAGCAAATACACTATTGACCAGATACCAAATGTAATTCTTCTCCCTGAAAACGGTCACTGAGAAAGTTAAGTTCATCATCATTAAACAAAAAATGAGCTTTTATCGGCCTTCCCCTTTCTATTTCATCATTTGATTACCTGATGCTAACGTCTGATCAATGAGATCAAAGTTTGAACAAGCTGGGGATTTTTCAAAGACACACCTCTGGACAGAAAACTCTCCATTTACAAGCCCAGCATTTTTGCCTTTTTTAGGTGCCTAACTGGATTCTCGTACCTGTCGACGCACAGCTAACGGAGATCTCTGCTCTCTTTGCTGCAGGATACACCATCCACATTCTCCATGCTCTCCCTGGCGTGCTTCTTCACAACCTCTCCACGAGCATCCTCACAGCTTGCTCTCTGCCCCTTGGGATATCACAGATTTGTCAGAGTTGGAAGGGACCTTCTAGAGATCATCCAGTCCAACCCCCCTGCCAAAGCAGGGTTGCCCAGAGCACATCACTCAGGATGGCATCCAGGTGGGGCTTGAAGATCTCCAGAGAAGGGGACTCCATGACCCCCCTGGGCAGCCTCTTCCAGTGCTCTGCCACCCTCACCCCAAAGAAGTTTTTTCTCATATTTGAATGGAACTTCCCATGTTCCAGCTAGAGCCCATTGCCCCTTGTCCTATCGCTGGAAACCACTGAAAAGAGTCTGGCTCCAACATCCTTCAACCCACCCTTTAGATACTTATAAACATAAATAAGGTCTCCCCTCAGTCTTTGCTTGTCCAGGCTAAAGAGTCCCAGCTCCTTGAGCCTTTCTTCATAAGGGAGGTGCTCCAATCCCTTAATCATCTTGGTTGCCCTACGCTGGGCTCTCTCCAGCAGTTCCCTGTCCCTCTTGAACTGGGGAGCCCAGAACTGGAGGCAGGATTCCAGTTGTGGCCTCACCAGTGCAGAGTAGAGGGGGAGAATGACCTCCCTCCACCTACTGGCCACACTCTTTCCTACGCAGCCCAGGTATCAAATCTTCCAGTGCTTCAGTCCCTGGGGAAAGGTGGGATGCGGGCATAAAAATAAAGCAAATGTTAATAGAAGTGCTTAACCAGGCTGAAAGAGCCCCAAGTCATCTATGGCTTAAAGCGTGTCTAAATTATCAGTAAAAATATATATATATCCATACCGACGCCAGGTGTACGTGTTCATGTGAATCGAGGGAGCTCCTCTACAAAGGTTATTGAAGCCCCTTGATTATTCCCAATTTCAGCAGCAGTTGCAAAGGACGCAAGAAGTCAGGAGGGAACGTTACCGGGAAAGGGCTCAGGCAGCAAAAAAAAAAACCCAAAAATCGCCATCAATCTCACCGTCAGCAATGAGTCACAGGTCTCCTTTTGGTAGCCACCATACCAGCTCTCAACACCAAGCACTCGCACAGGACACGCGGCCGAGAGGAGACAGGAGAGACAAATATAACTCAAGAAGTCAAAGCCGAGACCCAGACAGGCAAAACCACGCACAGACCTGCAGAGCATTGTGCCTTTGCTCTGTAGCACTGACACTCCAACTCCACCAGGATGAAGTGTCCCAGGTAAAAAATAATAATAATAATAATAAATCTATCTAGTTATAGAGGGCTCCCTGAAATGGGACTGGAAGTTTTAGGGAACATCATCAGCCCCTGCACCTTGAAGTTCTCAAACTTCTCACTTGTTTTGGGTTGTTTGGGGTGGTTTTTTTTTCCTTCTTTGCTTTAAGGAAACCCTTCACTGCTCAACTGCAGCCTGAAAATAGAATCTAAGGAATTTCAGGATTCAGAGGGAAATTCAGAAAAAAAGAAAATTAAAATTTCTAAACTTTTATGTATGTTTTCACCTTGCAGGTTTTAAGCGAACTGTGAAGGAGAAGAATAATTCCTTGCTACCTCTGAAATGAGGAGGTTCAGCCAAAAAAATGACATGGCTGGCATCTCATTCCCAACATGTAAGGTGAGGCCATCATCTCTAAGCAGCTCCTTTTCTCCCTTTCCTGTGTAACTTGCCCTATTCCATTTTCTTCTGTCTGGGGACACTGAGTTTGGGTTTTCTTTCCTGAAAAAGAGAAAAGACTAGAAACGAACAGAGGAACTTCAGTCTCATTTGTACCTGCTTCCTCTCGCAGCCTTCATTTACTCAACCAAGGAGAAAGGAAGCTATGGAGAAACATTTCAGGCAGAGGAAGGATTTAGAGGGAAAAACACCATCCTTCAGCTGTTTTCTGGATCTCTTGCTTCCTGATAAGAATCTGTGCCAAAGAAAGTAGCTGCCCGTGGAGTCAGAGCTCTCCAAATGGAAGAGACACTGAACCAGTGAGAACCTTTTCCAGCAAGGAAGCCTTGCAAAGAATAATTTTCACATGTTCCTTATCCTCCCATATTCAGCATCCAATCTCTGCAGAAGCAGGGGTGTTACACACATTATGAGAATAAAAATCTTAGACGAGCAACTCAACAGAGGAAAAAAAAAAGGGGGGGAAAGTGAAATGGATAAAAGTCCAAAAGAAACATAAAAACTATTCCAGGGGAGAATGTTTTCCCCTCCGGGTTTGCCATTTCCTCCCAACAAGGACTGGAGAAGGAAGAAACTCTTCTATTAAGAAATAACTTTGGCTTTTTTTCAGATCTACAGGCACACACAGAAAGTATGTTCGAAAATAATCAGCAAAATTAGAGCACTTAAAAATAACAGTCACCGGGACATGAAGCAGGCTCGGAGGTGTGTCACACCAGATGGAAATCACTGAACAGGAAAATGTAGACCCTGTTCTGAGTAAAGGACCGAGATAAGGAACAATGTTTCCTTCAAAGTGGCATTGGCATTTAAGCAGGAATTTTTCTTTTGTCTTTGAAAAAAACCAACCAAACACAAACAAACAAAACCCACGAAACATCAGTTACAGGGTTTGACCTCAGGGTCCAGCACAGAACCATTCAGCACAAGATAGCGATCCCCAGTGCAGAAAAACAAAACCAAGAGGAATTCTCCTGTTGCCTAGAGTTTATCCAAAATTCCAGACCTCCTCTTTGCTCACAAGTGCTCACACACGCACACTCTCGCTCTGGCTACTCCAGGAATGCACATGGATATTCCCGGTCCTAAAGATGCTCCAGACACCATCCTGGTAGCCTTGGCTCACCTATGGAACGTGGACTGAGTGAAGACCTGGGTCCCTCTCAAAGCCCACGGAGGGACTCCATCAGATGGCACGTCAGCGAAGACACACCACCCATCAGTGATCTTCCTGAGCAAACCTGGCCAATTTCATAGGATCATAGAACGGTTTGGGTTGGAAGGGACCTTAAAGATCATCCAGTTGCATCCCCCTGCCCCGGGTAGGGACACCTCCCACCAGACCAGGTTGCTCATACAGGCTTAAGTGTTTCTATACCCAGTTTTATGTGTGCGGAAGCTGGGGTCCACTGCAAAACAAGACAGGGAAAGGCTGCTTATTAACTGTGTCTACATGAATGATTTATAGGGGACCGCCTTGTAGAACATCCTAAGATCTGCTGATACACAGGCCAGAGCAAAAAGCACTTCAGGACTTCCTCCTCAGCCAGGAGCAGCAGGTGAAAGAAGGATGTTCCTCCACCTTCTCCTCCCTGGGGCTCATCTCCGATAACATGATATTCCTCTCACCAATTTCCCTTCTCCTCTACATCTTCTGTAGGTGTTTTTCTCCTTCATGCTACAGCAGAGGCAGTGAATGTTGATGAGGCGAGAGTTGGTGGTGATTCTAGTGAGGCAGCTTTTCAGATAATTTCTCGTGACCTCGATATCCAAACCGTTCCTTTCAACCCAGAATACAGATCTGGATGCCAATATATCCGCAGGTATTTTGGTAGTCACTGGAGGAGTCTGAGGGCTAGAATATTTTACAGGAGCCCTGATGTCTCTATCTCGCACCCTTTCTCTTTAGAAAACTTACTCCAATCATTATCTTTGCTCTAAGGGTGCACACGCCTAATGGGTAGCCAAGACTACAGCAGAAAAAACAAAAGGTAAATCTCAGTAAAAGCATTATTACAAAATCTAGTCAAGCATTGTAAATAGAACTGCCATATTATTATTGAGAAAAGGTGTAGTGCCCATGCAAACTACATATTTGATTAGGATCTGAACTCTTTGCTGAACCATGAATCTGAAATAATTTAGGTGATACATATAAATTTAATTTCTTTGTTCAACATTCCACATCTGAAACGATGCACTGCAAATGTGCGGCTCTCACTGAAGTCTGCAAAATGAGTCTTCTTATAACTCGCCTATACTGTGTGGAAATAATCTGAAATAATCTTAAAGGAAAAGGAATAAACCTATTTTAAAAACAGCTGAGTCCTTTAGATCGTATACCATAACCAATTTATGGAGATAAATGGAATTCAATATTAAAGAAATACTGGGTTTTTTCCCCCCCTCCTGTGGAAAATTTAAATGCAGAAAGAAAAGGAAAAGAAAAAGGGAAAGAAAGAAGTGGCATGAGAACACACCAGCAACACTTGGCTATTGTTTCTGGTGCAGTGCCTGCTGGAAGCGACGCACCTTGTTTTCCCTGGCCCAAGCTGGAGAAGGCGAGTTGATTGTGGAAATGACTCATTCCGTCTCTCTAATGGAGACACACCAGCTACTGGACATCTTTATTTCTCATTCATTAAATGAATCCAGTGTCTACGGCTACGATAGCCATCAACAAAGACAGACGAGGAAATAAAAAAAAAAAAAGGGGGAAAGAGCAAGAAGGGGAATACAAATGAATATTATAGACTACTGTATGGGCCCTATTACTAAAAATGAATACAAAATACTTTAAAAAAATACATTAAGCAGGTATTGGCTTACAATGAGGTCAATATTGTGATTCATTTAACTCAAGGGACAATAAATCTTGATATTGACTGAAAACATAAGTCAATATGCATACTGTTGTGTGCATTCCATTATAAAAATGAAGGGGGGGGGGGCAGAGGGTAAGTTTAATGGACACTTTTAGAAGAAAATTAGTTTCACCAAAAGGTTTTTTTTTCTGCCTTTTGATTCACCAGCTAAAGGAACACTGCAGCTGCAGATCACCATAGCTCAATGCTTGGTGGTAAGCTTTAAGGCTGTAAGGTGGGCTGGGGCCGGTGGCCATCTCATCCCAGACACGTTGCAAAACTCCAACACAACCACCAGCCTGAGGTGACAAGAAAAGGTGATGGGCTGCAGAAGACAGCGACCCTTTAAATGGCTGATCTCCAAAAGGGTCAGACCTATTCCTGTCTTCCCCAGGGATAACTTCCACAAGCAGAAGTCAAATATAATCAAAGTTTTCATACTAATATGGAAAAAAGGAGTGGGAGAGTCTCTACAGAGATTCCTCCAGCTTTAATTTGCACTGTGCTGTAGGATTCCCACACCTCACCCCTAATAAGAGAGCAGAAGACACCAGAGTTTGGTAGAGTTCATGCCAAATAATCTCAACCTCTGCTCCCATGGATGCTAATGAGAGCTTTGTCCCTAATTTCATCAAAAACAAAATCAGGCAAGCAGTACGCAACTAACTCAGGAAAAACTATCCACGGTCCCATCAACAATGGTGGCATCTTCTTTACAGGGACAGTAGCATTAACAAGCATCAGACCATCCATCTGGATATCTTTGATAGCACCAGGGGGAAGAGTTCTAAACCGAAAGAGGGGAGATTAAGATGAGATCCAGGGAAGAAATTCTTTCCTGTGAGGGTGGTGAGAGCCTGGCCCAGGTTGCCCAGAGAAGCTCTGGCTGCCCCATCCCTGGAGGGGTTCAAGGCCAGGTTGGAGGGGGCTTGGAGCAACCTGGTCTGGTGGGAGGTGTCCCTGCCCAGGGCAGGGGGTTGGAACAAGATGATCTTTAAGGTCCCTTCCAAGCCAAATGATTGTATGATTCTGTGAATCTATCTGCCACACAAAGTGGCTGGGACAGCAGGTGAGAAGATGAAGGCTCTTTAAGAACAAGGCTGTATAATTTTCCTTCCTGCTTAAGTCGTCATTTCCTGCTCCTTAGGTATATACCAACCGTTGGAGTAATGTTACTGCCACTTCTGGATAAAATATAGATTCCTTCCAATGCTTCTCATGATCAGGAAAAAAAAGTTTATTTAAAAAAAAAAAAATAACATTTTAAAATTTTGCTGGAAAACCCCCAACTACTCCCTAAACTGGAGACACTGGGCTTGCCTGCCTGCGCTCTCTGAGGATGGTTATCATGCTTGCTTGCTACAAGGTCTTCCAAACACATCTCTCAAAGACTGGCTGGACCACATGCCCACACGCAGCTCCAGCTGGCCCCATTAGCACCTGACCCACTGAAACTCTGCATTCACCCACAGGCCAACCTTCTCAGCCAAGACGGAGAATACCCAAAAATCCCCCAAATCAGAGAAAACCCACTACATTGCTTTAAAAAGCCCTTCCCTTGAAAAAGCATCCTGTTTAACTGAAAGAAGAAGTTGTACTATTGTCAGTGAAATGTTTCAACTGTCAAATTAAGTTTTCCCTGAGCTAGAGGAACAGCATGTGACAACCCTGGCAATCGCACAGTGCCAAGTTACTGACCTCCGAAGTCAATGAAGGCCAACAGCAAAACTCATTGACTCTGCATGTGACCAGCTTGGGCCAGCCAGCAATCGGGGAAAGCTCACTTTTTGACCTTATATCAGGAGCTGCTGAACCCTCACCATCACCACTGACCCACCTGGGAAAAAGGATGGGCGGCACACCCAGGTAAGGGGCGGACAAAAGCTCCTGTCCACCTGTGGAATTGCAAAAGAAAAATGACAGGACCCATACACAAACATGCCCCATCCCTGGAGGGGTTCAAGGCCAGGTTGGATGGGGCTTTGAGCAACCTGGTCTGATGGGAGGTGTCCCTGCCCAGGGCAGGGGGGTTGGAACTGGATGATCTTTAAGGTCCCTTCCAACCCAAACCGTTCTGTGATTCTACACACAAGTTCAGGTTTTATGCAGGCTGGGAAACCCACTTCCCCATATACACGTGGATATCTACACCCATATCTGCATGTGACGGTACTTCAGCACACAATGAACCACAGGGAAGAGGGAACATAAAAAGGGATACCCATAGTCCCTGTTTTCTGCATAAAAGTAGTGGAGCAACACTCACGAAGCCATACTAGAGAGAAGACAACTTCTGAGAAGGCAAGCTTGATGTCCTGGGTATCATCAGGACATCAGTGTATCTCCTGGCCAGAGAGCCAGGACTTCACCCATCCTCCTCGTTTGCAGGCCAACACTGCCCTCAGAGGTTACAGAAACAGGGACTATGCATGAGTGAAAAAATGCCTGTAGTTATTTAAGAAATTACATATTTGGGCAAACCTAGAGGCAGTGCACTGAGGCCAGGTACCACAAGCCCCCCAGCCTCATCGCTCCATTTTAAACATCAAGGGAAGAGGAAAGTTACCACTAATTTCTCCTCGTGCTTATTCTACCTGGGGACATGTTTAGTAATGCCTCTCTCCCTCCCAGTCCAAAAAATACTTAAAGGAAAGCAAAAAAACCCCAGAGGTGATGACTCAATGAGGCTTCCGGCTTCACGTGACATCCTTCTCGACACGCAGCGCTGATTTGCCTCCCCCTGTGGTCCTCCTGATGAGGACGGTGCACGAGAATCAGGCCGGCAGCAAAAGCCAAGAGAAGGACTTCTCACTAATTTTAGCGGAGATGCCAGCACTCTGTTATCCTGCCAACCTGGTTTAATGAGCTTTCTCTCAATGGGAGGAGACAATTTCCCCGCGACAACTGTCACCGTGAGGGAGCACCAGGCGGAGTCTTGACTAAGGTCCGTTGCCATTTAGGGGGTTGGACTAGATGATCTCCAGAGGTCCCTTCCAACCCCATATCGTTCTGTGATTCTGCGATTCAAACCTCAAGCCTTGCTAGAAACAGCGTTGGACTCCCACAGGGCTAGGTTCAGATCTTGGTTATGTGACCACTTACACATCCCTCACTGGTGTGTCAGCAGCTTACAGAGGTGCCACTACGATCAGAGCCTCCTCTGAACCCTCCCGAGATGAAAATCAGCCCATGCTTGTGTTTCTCTCCGTACAGATAGCAACCAGGGTGGCTGCTGGCAAACAAACCTTTCACAATGAGAGTCAAGAGCCTGGTGCCTTGGGTAGAAGGTGACCTTCAGGTGAGAAAAGCTTCGGCTTCCCCGGGGCAGTGGCAGGGACTGCAACTCCACCATGATGATGTGTCCACATAGGGACAGGAGCTCTCATAAGTGGACCCCGGACCCTGTGAGAAGGTCTGGTGAGGTCTTCTCACAGCCGGTACAGAGGCTGGGATCCCAGCTTAGAGCTGCAGCCCAGCCAAAGGAGAACACCGGGATACGGACAATGAAGACGGCCGCTTCCAGCTTAAAATAGACACTCTGCAAATCCTGCTGGTTTTGGCCAGCATTAGGTCAGAGAAAGTTGGCTGCTCCCCTTCGCTTAAGAAAAAAAAAGAAAAAAAAGGCCAAACAAACACAAAAAGCCCTAAAATTGAACAAAGGCATAACACGCCACTGCTTTCCAAATTAAAAACACTAGAATTTGTTCCCATGAGAAAACTTCAGGAGCCCCTATTCTTGTTCTGAGTAAGAAGAAATCTATTTTTCGAAAGGCACTAAGCCTTTTGACCCAAAAGACTGGCAGGGCCCCTCCTGGGCGTGCTCAGGTATCTTCTCCCCAAGCCCAGGACACCTCAGAGCGAGCCAAGAGCACCCGCACCCGTGGCCAGGTTGTGAAGTCCCTCTCCTTAGGTGCCAAGAGCCCATGAGTGATGGGAACACTGGATGTATGGCTTGTCTCCTGCCACCCAGGTGTAAACCCACTTCACCAACACCCCCAGCTCCCCCAGTCCTATCTCCGGCCGCTTCCACGCAGCACGGTTACAGCAAGCCCAGACAACCAGGAGAAGCCCAAGGTGAGTTCAGAGCCTGCGGGCAGAGCCCCAGCTATTAACAAATTATTTCTAGGGGCGTACACACGCCTTAATTCATGCCAGTGTCCAGGCTGGCACCCCAATTCCTCTCCCTGGGTGAGGTCTCCCTGCTCCTCCCTCCCTCAGGAGCCCGGACCCGGGGCACTCCAGTGCAGAGCACTCACTCCCCAAAATTGGGGGAGGTTTGGGTCTGTACGTGCGCTTCACAGCTCCGCATAAAACACTATTGGTTTTTTTTCCTCTCTCTCTCTCTTTTTCTGAAAGATTCCTCCAGAGATAGACAAGGAGGAAGCATTTTTGCCTTCAAGAAAGAATGAAAATTACAACCCTATCTACATAGCAAAGGATACTTTCCCCCTCGGGTGCAGAACAAGAAGGCTGAAAGAAATGTAAGCTAACACAAAAATTATGAGCAACTTTGGATGTGGTTAGGTCTCTGGTGTGAGAGCGGGGATGCAATCCTTTCTTATTCCTTCCTCCTTTCTATCTTTAAGATGCAGGTAGATATTCAAATCATACAGTGGGTAAGGCAGATAAATAAATAAAGTTTTCAAGATTTCAGAATACACACAGCTCTCTGGTAGGGAGTCTCTTCGGATGGGCAACGATGAAGAAGAAGTCCTGCAGAACTAGGAAGAGCAGGAAGACTAAATTAATTCAGTGCCACGATAACAAATTAAACTACTTTCATCGGGTACACAGGTCGGTGCTGTTTCTTGTGCAATGTATTTACAGCCACATCAGTTCAACAAGGATGGGAAGAGGAACCTGGTCTGTAATACTGCTCTTCGACGGCCAGAAAAGCTCTCCTACACCTCAGCCAGCTCTTCCTCCAGCCCTCAGTTGCTCTCTGCCAGTTGTTTAGTCTTCCATAAAGAATACATACATTTTTTCCTGCATTCAAACATTTTATCAAACTGCCACATAAAAGTCAATGGATATTAAAACAGAGTAGTACTGTATATTCTGGCTACAGCCCCAAATTCAATTATAATCCTTCAAGACCCCAGGGAAAAGTTACAAGTGGAAACACTATGTGCTCAAAAAATGAGAAACGACGGCATTCGGCATCTGTAAGTTTATTTCTAATGCCTCTCCTCAGAAAAGCAGGTACAAATAATTTGCAGTCGTGCTGTTGCTTTTGTTTGCAATGCCTCCTTTGCTCTGCTCCTAACTGCAGTTAATCTTTAGCTTAAGTTGTCTTGCTTACAAGGATACTGAAAGATTCCTCCCTCTACCTACATGCTTCCAAAGCATCAGGCTCATCGCTAAACGAGGGAATAGATGCAAAATGAGTGGTATTAGTTTCCCCTTGCCAGTTATCAGCAACTGCATTTAAAAAAAAAAAAAAAAAAAAAAAGTTTTTTTTTTTTTTTTTTCCCCCCCTTTTTTTTTTTTTTTTTTCTCTCCACAGATACCTTTAAAGACTTTTACTCGGAGCGAATATGGAACTCGTCACTTGATGATTAATTTGCATGTTGATAGGCAGTCAGTGTAGCAGCTTTCAGATTAGGGACATTCCGCTGCACACTAAAAGGCACAAAGAACAAAAAGTGAATTTCAATCTTGCCCTTCTTTTCCAGTCAGTGCATTCCCAGCCCATGTCTATTGATGAGCAGTTGGAACAATACCAAAATGCAGTGTAAGATCAATCCTGCTGTTTACTTCGCTGAGCTGAAGGAACAAAGGACAGAAGAAAGGACTTAAACCCAGCTATAGTAAAAGAGTGGGGATGAAGGATGAAAAATGTGCCTGATGGGCAGTAGCACAGAGTAAACTCATTTAGAAAATAGGCAGCTCCAGCTGAGATAAAACCAATCATGATTTGTATTTTGTACTGTATCTTCAGGGGATAAAAGCACTTCTATCAGATACCATTGGAGGCAAACTTGAAACACTGCAGTAAAATGCTATGTTCCCTACTAGGGAGAGAATAAAAATTCCCATAATTGCAAAGGAGTGTTAAATATCTGATTGTGCATGCCTTTTTCCTCCCATGGTGAGATAACTCAACCCGGTCCTCTTTTTAACTTCACAGGACCTGTCTAATAGAATATTCAGCTGGATGCTTTTGTATCAAATGCAGCATGACACCGTGTTTTACTTTGATAAATACTGATAATTGTAATTTGGGGGATTATTAGCCTTTTAGCCTTTTTTTTTTTTTTAAGAAAAAAAAAAAAAAAAAGGCAGCTATTTCAAATGAGAAGGATGCAACTTCATTGCCTGAACAGGCAGGAGGAGGTGAAGAGAGAGGCAAAAGTTCTCGTTCAAATGCAAATATCTTAACAAACTGTAACTAATGGGAAGGAGAAAATCAAACGGCCCCTTCTATCGCTACACAAAAATTATCCTAAATCAAAAATCTATTTACTTTTACTGAAAAGCAAGAATATCTGACACAATCAAATACCACCATCTCAGGCTAAGACAGCACAACGCAGAATAATAGAGACAGTAAAAATGAACAGCAGGAGAATTGATGGTATCCTTGTCGACATTCAAGTACAGCGGAATTCGGGTGTTTACTGATCACCATTTCCAGGGTTTGTTCACCTATTTGGTTCCAAAAAATTACCTCCCAGAGGCTATTACTTGCTGACAGGGATGCGCCGGCTCCTCTCTTACACTGATCAATGCACATTCTTCCAGGAAGGATAAAATTTCAAGTAGTTCATTTGATTTTCTCCGCTGCTTCGAAAGAATCTCCGACTGCCACCGAGTAGCAGATAAACAATGTTCCTGTTTGCAGGAGTAAGCACTTAGAGACAATTATAGATTGACCTGCCGAGATAGCAGCACTCCAGAGTGTGAATGTTCTCTTTGCAGAAGGGGGCTGCTGTGTGTGTGTGTATATATATATATATACACATATATATACGTATATGCTTGCTTTGGGTAGGCTATTGTTTAAGGGCATCAGAGGCAGCAATAGAAGAAAGTCAGTAGAAGAATCTCTGATTTGCAGGAACCAAGCAGTTGAGAAAAGCCTCCGTAGAACATCCAAAAGACAGCTGCGCCAGCACAGCGGGAAGGATAAAAGGGCTAAAGTTAGGTACAAACATCTCCACTGCTGACTCCCCAGCTGAGACCTTTCTGCGGGTTGAGGAAGATCCAAAGCATTTTCTCCGTTTCACCTCACTTTCTGAGTCCCCCTGTTTACTCTCAAGTGACCTGACGTGTCTCTTTTGTCCCAGGGTACAATAGCTAAGAAACTCTGGCCCCGATTCCACAACTCTCTTCTTTCAGTGTTATTCAGCAGGAGACGTCAAACCACCGCTGATTAAAAGCGAGCATATTAGAATTAGAAAAGAGGTACACTCCGTCTTGTGTTAACATAGCTTCTACCAGCCCCGTTTCTGTGCTAGAAATTTTAATAATCTTCCTTTTTTTTTTTTTTTTTTTTTTTTTACTAAAATATTACGCCTGCAGGGAATCGTAGAATCATCGAATCATTCAGGTTGGAAAAGATCCTTGGGATCATGGAGTCCAACCATCAACCCTACTCTACAAAGTTCTCCCCTACACCCTATCCCCCAACACCACATCTAAACAACTCTTCAACACATTCAGGGATGGGGACTCAACCCCCTCCCTGGGCAGCCTACTCCAGCGTCTGACCACTCTTTCTGTGAAGAATTGTCTCCTAATGTCCAGTCTAAACCTACCCTGTTGCAGCTTGAAGCCATTCCCTCTCGTTCTATCACTACCTGCACCAACCTCTCTACAACGTCCTTTCAAGTAGTTGTAGAGAGTGATGAGGTCTCCCTTCAGCCGCCTCCTCCTCAAACTAAACAATCCCAGCTCCTTCAAAAGCTCTTTGTAAGATCCATTCTCCAAAATCAAAGGGACCTTCCTGCAGTCCCACCCCGTGCCAGAGATTTGCCCAGCTGGGCATCAACGCATCCACCTTGCCCTGGTGAGAGAATAGCGCTGCGTATGGACCACCTCCCAAAAGTAGGAATGGTTTGGGGTTTTTTTTTTTTTTTGGTCTATTTACAGCAACTTTCTCTGAATGTAGAAGCATTTCTGTTCAGTTCTGTGCACACCCTCTCTCTCTCTCCTTACACAACAGACAGCATGATCTGATAAACCGCTGTTAATTTTAACTCTCTCTTCGGAACACTCACACAAGCACACCCATCCATCCGCCTTTTGGGAAGAGTCCTCTATTTTTATACATAAGCATAAATATTTGGTACGCTGATGGATCTTAAATTTTTAACTCCGTTCCTCCAAGCTCGAGCGTTCATGTTGCTTCGGGGACAACACGAGCCAGTTTATAACCCTCTAGAAACAAGCAGACTCCGATAAAGGTTCACAGCTGAAATAACCCTTACTACAGCAGTAAAAATACAATGCCATCAGTATAAAATAAGGCAGCATTATTCTAAGCAATTCTATGTCCATAAATAGTGCGAGATTAAAGTGCCTATAAATTGCAGAGTCTTATTTACTTCTAGATACAATTACATTTACAACAGATAAACGTCCAAAGACTTTGAGATCTGGAAGTCCCAGGTGTCATTTTCTAGATGCAAAACTCTACTGCATGGATCTGTAATACACGTTCCTCTCAAGAACATAATTCCTAGGGAGTCTAGTGAGAAAAAGACTAACTCCTTCTTTTAGCCTATTTTTTTTCCCCCCCCTCTCTAGTCATTGACCCTCTGATGAAATCCCTGACGGTTATCTTGAATTTCTACAGCGCTGCAATTAAAAAACAACCCAGCCCTATGCCTTTCTCTTTGAATTAAATCACAGCAGCAGGTGACACTCAGGTCTAGGGCTGTCTATGCCCACACCTCTCTGCTCCTTTTCCAGATGAGAGGAAATTCTGGGTACCATTCCAAGGCAGCCTGCTGGCATCCATAGCAGGACCAGCACAGCCCCTTGCTGAAGACCCAGAACTCGGAGGGAACAACGCAAACACAAATTCAAACCTTCAGAAGCTGGTGGGCCTTTGAGGTTCCTGACACCCCATCTGGATTCCTCAGGCTGAGGAAGTTGGATCTTTTTTATTTGGACAGAAATTGTCTTTTTGCAATACGAGGTGAAGGGTGGAATTTTATCCTGGGCTGCATCCCCAGCAGGGTGAGGAAGGGGATTCTGCCCCTCTGCTCCGCTCTGAGGAGACACCCCCCCAGTGCTGCCTCCAGCTCTGGGGCCACCAACAGCAGAAGGACATGGACCTGTTGGAGCTGGGTTAGAGGAGGCCACAGAGATGCTGGAAGGGCTGGAGCCCCTCTGCTGTGAGGGGGGGGGCTGAGAAAGTTGGGGGGTTCAGCGTGGAGAAGAGAAGGAGAGAGACCTTAGAGCTCCTTCCAGTCCCTAAAGGGGGCTCCAGGAGAGATGGGGAGGGACCCTTGATCAGGGAGGGGAGCCATAGGATGAGGGGGAACAGTTTGAAACTGAAGGAGTGAAGATTGAGATGAGATCTGGGGAAGAACTTGTTTGGTGTGAGGGTGGTGAGAGCCTGGCCCAGGTTGCCCCGAGAAGCTGTGGCTGCCCCATCCCTGGAGGGGTTCAAGGCCAGGTTGGAGGGGGCTTGGAGCAACCTGGTGGGAGGTGTCCCTGCCCAGGGCAGGGCTGTAGGACTGGATGGTTTTTAATATCCCTTCTAACTCCAACCATTCTATGATTCCATACGCCTGCCTTACCTTTGCCACTAAAGGAGAAAACAGTCTAAAAAGGATTGGGTGTTGGAAGGGGAACCACATGGCGTGATCCATCACCCCTTGCTGATGGGAACGTGTCCAGCATCCCTAGAACAAGCCCTTTGACCCCCACCCCAAATTCATGCCTAAACAGGCACACACAATATTTGACCTACATGCTGTTAAACAGGAGAGTAGCAAACAAAATACGCAGAGAAACATTCATTCAGCCTCCCAAAAGAGTTTTAGAAATCCCATAATATTATTTAATTCCTTAATTACTCATCACTTATAGCCTAATTACTTGAATCCCACAAGCAAGATCTTTTTATGTAGCTGACACACATTTTTAGAGATTATCCAAAATTTCACAGACGTTGCCAATTCACAGACATACAGTTGGTTCCCTGAACAATTTCCTCAAGTGGAAAAAAAGAAAAAAGCAGGCAGCCAACCAGACTTTCAAATTGCATTAGTGTCTTTCTAGTTTCCTCCTCTTCCTCAGTTCACACCTTTTTTTTTAATTAATTGTAAACACGAGAACGCAAAGGCAGAACGTAGACTCAAGTCTCTTTTTGAGGCTGGGCAGGCTGGTATCCTTATTTTAAAGGGAGTAAAAGCTCCTAAAGCTTTACAGAGATCTTAAGGTCTCAGAGATGGACTTGCATTAAGAAATCAAGCACAAAATCCAAGATAGGTGGCTTATCTCGGCATCTGAACCATCAGCTCAGATTCTCCCTAAAAGTAAGGGGCAATTACTGGGGGAAGTTCCCCAAGAGTCTCTGCATGGACCTTGCTGATGTCACCGAGTGAGAGAGTCCAGACACATTGAATTCTTGACCTCTCTCCTCGTGGCAAGCACAAAGCTAACGCCCAGACACCTATGGAGATGCACCATGAATTCTTATCTTTCTTGCCCAACTCCACTCTAGGTTTTCTGGACCTTCCTTTCCATTTTGACCGGCTTGGACCAAAGCCTATCTATTCCCAAAGGCTTCCACTAAAATTGTCCTCCCCATTGTCCTCCAGAAACAACCCAAGAGTCTTGGAGCATACACATTTCTGTAATTACGGAAAGCCTACATCAAGAGCTGGCCTCTTCAGAGCATCCTACTCCGAAGCATTTTGCCATGGGGTCAAAGCAGCGGGCAACATAGAATCATAGAATGGTTAGGGTTGGAAGGGACCTCAAAGATCATCGAGTTCCAACCCCCCGGCCATGGGCAGGGACACCTCCCACTAGAGCAGGTTGCTCAAGGCCCCATCCAGCCTGGCCTTGAACACTTCCAGGGATGGGGCAGCCACAACTTCCCTGGGCAACCTGTTCCAGTGTCTCACCACCCTCATAACATCTTCCCTAAGCTTCTCCTCAGTGACTCTGGTTCTTCAAGCCAGAGTAGAAGACATACCCTGAGCAGTGGGATGTGTAATCGTTTGGCTTTAAAAGGCAAACCATAAGAGGAAGTGTCCAAAGCAGAGAGAGAGTAGTGAAGAAGGGGAGAGGACTAAGAGCAGTTTCAAACATAAATTTCTCTAATCTGTGTCTAAAAAAAAAAAAAAAAAAAAAAAAAGAAAAAGAAAAAGAGGAGAGTTTCGCGCTACTTGAGCTTTGACAAGAAACCAGCTCCACAGGCTGGGTGAGGTAATTACTGCAGCTTCCAAAAGAGGTTCTGGAGCACGCCAGATGACGGGCAGGACATGAGCTAAGAGGCTAGGAATGGGAACGGCAAGTAACAACAGGTCAGAGTGCAAGGCTCGGACCTCTGCTTTTAAGGGGTTGGCCTGTAAATAAAATAAATAAATAAATGAAAGAAAGAAACCTGAAAGCCAGTGCTGACTTTTTATCAGGGACCAGGGTCAAGGCTGTGAGTGATGGCTCTAAAGGATGGCTGGACTTCATCAGCACTTGAACCGCTGACATCTGAGGGACTCACAGATGATGGCAGCAGCCCCCAGGCTGATGTATCACAGCAACCCAGCTCTGACCTGCAGGGACTAGCATTTCCAGAGCTTTTCTTAGGACCAGTTGCCTTTCCCCGAGACAAAATCTCAGCTATTCTAGGCTCCAGGCACGGTCCACGAGCCCTCTCTCCATGCTCCATACCTCAGCAAACAGTGGATCTCAGAGTTAAAGGCAGTGGGTCAGACCCCTAACAGTTTCAGGTTGCCTGCAGACTCCAGCATCCACTACATTTAGGTGACACCCGCAGTGTCCTGTAACTATAAAGACTGGAAGCTTTTTCCATTCACACATTTCAACACCACCACCACCACCACCAAATGCTACCCTGACTCTCACTTCTTGATATCCCTTTCCCTCGCTTTCTTAGCTTTCACAAGTTTCTGTTTCGTGTGCTCCAGCCCAGTCCAACCTTTCCCAGAAACACGGGGAAGAAAACAGAAAGGTGGCGTTAACAAAAATTTAAAACCTGGCAATCTTCTAAAAGGCTAAATCATACAAAGGATTAAAAATAAGATGTGCAGCCTCTGCGCAGCCAGTTCTCATGGTATGTCTGCTGTGCAGAAATTAAACGTTGTCACCATCTGAGTGATGTGCAGTGATTAAGTGAAACATGTCGATGGCGTGTCTGGCTCCGCGTGTTGAAATGTCAAAACCTCTTTCCATCCTCCTGAAAACCCAAACCAAGAAACTTGTCTCTAATTAACGCACCAGCCACTCTTCCCAGCGATCAGATCAAAGGCTGGAGGAAGGAGGAATTATTCCTCATGCTGCAAGAGGTCTAAGTAGGCCTGATTCTGTATTTTCCACCCGACCAAAAACCCGTACAGATCACAAAACCAAGGTCTTCATCTGAGGACGGCCAGGAGGATCAGCCCAGGTCTCTCTGAGTGAGCAGCACAGGGAAGTCTGCTCAGATGCTGTCATACAGGCAGCAGCAATAGGAAGACCAAAATAGCCTCCAGGGCATCCTACATTGTATCTCCAGATACTTAGAACATTTTCCTGTAGAAAACTGGCGCAAATGGCTCAAGGACAGGGAAGAACTTAATTTCCCCAAAGAACCAAGTGTCTCTCCCCAGCCCTCGGGCTGCAAGCAGAAAGAGGGTTTGGCCTCAATGAGCCCCATCAGATACACTTACTCAATTTGGAAAGTTTCTCCTCAAGTTTTGCCATCCTCAAAAAAATAAAATCCCTGGAAAATTATACACGAGTAGCTATAGCAATAGCAAATTTACACCAAGCTGTTCCTTCCACCTTGTAATAAGGGCAGCCAGGGCCAAGGGGAGATGATTAGCAAGAGGGGATTAAAAAAAAAATAAAAGAAAGAGAGAGAGAGAATAAAGCAAGGAACAGGAAAGAATAGATGTCTGAGCTCTTCCCCTTTTGTACTTGGGGTCACTAGCTTAATTTTCTCTTACATTTGAGTTGTTTTTAATTTCCAGGAAGTCTTCTCAGATATCTTGAAACTTTGCCAAATTATCATTAAGCCAATATTTTATCTCCTCATAAAAATGCTACAGTATCTCCCCCGCGCCATACATACTGCAGGAATAGATCTTAAATCAGGGAGGATGAGAATTTGTTTTTAAAATGACTTAACTATTTCATCCATCTCAGAAAGAAGGAAAAGCTTTAAGGGGAAAAAAAAAGAAAATAATCCCTTTAGAGCTGCCCTCCCCAGCTATAATGATTATTTTCCTATGGCTCTGTTTGAAACATCAGCCCTGCATATCAACATTATGATTGCTCTTCACCTTGCACAGCTGACCACAGGTGAAGCTTCACAAGAAAAATAGCTATTAAACTTCCATGTGTGAGGCTCTTACAGACACGGGATCTACACAGAAGCTTCACAGGTGCATCATTAGTCATGGGCTCCAGAAGTCCTGCAGGGAGGAAGAAAAACCAAGAGCAGAGAGAAGGACAAACGCTCCTTTGCGGATCATAACAACATGAGAGAGATAAGGGACGCTCAGCCCGTTAACAAATAGGAGTCCAGCCCAAAATGGATGTTCGACAGTCCTTCCCTTTATTAAAACAGTGCATTTTCAGAGCAGACGTGTTTTGCTCCTGTTGTCGCTACTTCAAAACCCAGTAAATAAGCCCAAATTTGGCCCAGTGGAATAGCTGCACCGTTTAGTACATACGGCCGTTTGGTCAGATCCCTTGTCATCACGGAAGAGCACAATTCCAGGTAAATGATGTAGAGGAAAGGCAGGGAACTCATCTAGCCCATCATTAACCTCATTGCGAGACAGCCCCAGAGGCAGTTCTTTAGCCACCAGCACAGCCAGCTGTCAATTGTGTCAAACCAGTAACGTATTAGTTAGCAGGGGAGCAATCTAAAAAGCCAGCCATAGATCCAAACGCCTAAAAGATATTCTCAAATGCGGTAATTATGTCCTGCAGCTGCCAAGAACGTCCGCAGAGAGCTCACAGATATTGGTTGTACCGGTGAATCAGGGCAGATAGGCACCGTAGCCTCATCAGGAGCGTCCACAACAGACAGGGCTCCCTCAAACTTGGAAGGAGAGACTTTTTTGAACCATCAGCAGCAACTGGCACGGTAATTGCCAGGCTACTTAAAAATCAGTCTGCTCTTATTTATTTTTTTTTTTTAAAAAAAGCTGCCAACCTAGGAGGGAGGTCACAGAGAAATCAACGTCAACTTTTGGAAACGCTCACCAATTTTTATTGGAAACTGAAGGCACGGCTTGTGTGGAGCCTCCTGTAAAGGGTTCAAAGGAATTGACTAAACAGTAAATATGTTTAATTCTTTAAAATCTTTTCTCTGATGTCAAAATGCTGGATTCAACTCGCCATTCAAAGAAATAATTCAAAACAAAATAATTCAAGGTTCTCCAATAAATCTCCTTTCTCTTTTCAACTTTTCACATGCAGAATGAAAAAGATAATTTCTAGAAATTTTATTTTTTATTTTTAATGAGCTCTGAATCCCAGCTTTGTTTACCACAAACCAAACAGAAAAAAAAAAAAAAACCAGCAGACCTGACTGTCCAGAGTCCTCCCGTTCCTGGAGTCAGAAGAGCCAGTAGAATCACACGGAAACTGTGCCTACAAACTCTCCGCGACTTTCCTTAAAAAAAGCTATCCAGATATCATAGCGGGGAGGAAAGGAACGCAAGGCAGAGCTCAAATATATCACAAAGTACATTCTGAAACATGAGGAAATAAGGGAACGTGCAAACTCGAACAACTTCTGGAGAATGCTCAAATAAAGGTAACGTCTGTTCCGAGCATTTTGGAGACAGAGTGCTGGCTGGAACAGTGAAAATTAGATGGTCCTAAGATTGGGATGTGAGGCTGAAAGGCAGTTGCAATGATCCTCAAAACTAACAGTCACAAAAGACAGTTAGGATACCCAGGAGATCGACTACAAGCAATTAAGAAAATCTGGAAATTCAGTGTGTTTCTGATGTTCCACAGGATTTTCAAAACACATGGCACATTTTAAGTCTACAAAGAGAACAAAAAGGAGGAAAAAAGAAACCCAGCAGCAATTTTCAAACCAGATCTTCTACGGCTTGTCAGTGTGACCACCCCAACTGAGTGGGGAGCACCACCCATGTTGTCATGGTTTGGGCCTGGTTGGCCAATGGCAAAAGGATAGATGCTCTCCCCCACCCCTTGCTCCAAGAAAAGGAAGAAGAGCGATAATGAGATTTATGAGTTTAGAAAGGGACTAAACTAATGAAATATTAATAATAAAATAAAAAGAAAATAATGAAATAGATACTCTCTCTATATATAAATATATACAAAACCATGTCAAGTTCCCAGGAAGATGTCACCGCCAGGCACTGAGAAAGTTCCAGACTGGTCTCAGTGATGAATGGGAACTGGATTCCAGAACTCACAGATGGAGATTGAAGGTAGATACCCTTTTGAGGCATTTCCTCCTGCAACTATTTATTTTCTATAGCTTAATGTAGGATAATTCAAGCAGGAAGGATGCTAATCTCGGAAAGGAAGGAAGGATTGAACATGATGAGGTGGGGGTCAGTCTCTTCTCCCAAGTACCAAGTGAGAGGACAAGAGGAAAAAGCCTCAAGTTGTGCCAGGGGAGGGTTAGATTGGAGATTGGGAAGAGTTTCTTCACCAAAAGGGTTGCCAAGCATTGGAACAGGCTGCCCAGGGAAGCGCTGGAGTCACCATGCCTGGAGGTATTTAGAAGGCATGCAGACATTGTGCTCTGGGACATGGTTTAGTGGTGGACTTGGCTGTGCCATGCTAAAGGTCTTTTCCAACCTAAACAATTCTACGACCTCAGGCAGAAGAGACAACTGCTTTTTGGTCCCTTCCCCCTCACTTCTTTCCAGATCCTCTCCCTCCTCTGCAGTCACTCGCATCCCCTCCTACAATTTAATCTCTGTTCCACCACCATGACAATAGCCAAAATATCTACAAACCTGTTGACGTTTCCCAGAAGTGGAACAGCACTTTCAGAGTAAACCAGCAATATTTAATTGAAATTAAATAATTAAATGATGGTACACCTGATGGTCAAAAAGAGATTTTTCAATAGGCTGTGTTCTCTGCATAATTGGAAACAGCTGATACCACTAACCTGTTGAGAAATTCTGACCAATTTTGTTAGGTCTAAGACACCAGCTATTACTCCTGTTCCATTTTTAACTACAGGCATGTCTGAAAGATACCTGTCTATTGACAAGATTTTCTTGTCAACAGTATTGGAAAAGACAAGGTAACATTTTCAAGTCCACCCAGGTGACATTAGGGTTTTCAATACCTGTATGCAGAAGTGACTCAGAACTTTTTAGCCTACCCAAACTAAACCAGAGAATTTTAGGTAAATTTTTTTCCTCTGTCCAGCTGTCATTGGGTTGGATGGATAAGAAGAACTTTTGAATCCACTGTAAAGGGAGAGCTTATTTTATTTAAATACAGAAAACATCTACCATTCTCATTGTGAGGAGGTCCTTAGAGAAGAACATATGGCCCTGGCTTTCCATTCCAGAAACTTAAAGCCTTGAAGACGACAATATCATTAAAAATCTCAAGTTTAACTATCCCAGTGCTAATTATTGTAGCAGAAATATCCTGCTACCATAAGCCTCGTGCACGTTTCCTGCTCACGTAGGTGAGACATCAGGTGTCCCATCTTACCTTCGAAGACTTCACATTCTCCCTCAACAATTATCAAAACACTGTAGCTGTGTGCTATCCAGAGAAAAATAATCAGCACACACACTAAGTGAGGTGGCACAAAATGGAACGCTGAAGTGAAATGAACAACAAATTCCACTCTTCAATTCTCTAACAAGAATTAACTCCCAAGGCAGATTTATTTCCTGCGAAATGCACGTTTTGTGTGATTTCCCTACATCCTAAAGTAACGCTTCTAAAACAAATTTTGCAATTAGAAAAATGTAAATATTCTGAGTCCTCAGTAGTCCTCTGATTCTTCAGAGCCCTCAGGTTCACGCGATCGCATCATGGAGAGGTAACAAAAGGTTACAAACCGAGGGGTTTTTGGGTGTGCCAAGTCCACGTGAACACCAGTGTAGCCTGTGAACAGTGCAAAAGTCACTTGTTTAGCTCCAATCTTTTAAAAGACTAATAACAGCATTGTCATTAAACCTCATCGATGCTAAACAGATAAGCAGCGTGACAAAGGGACAGCACCAACCCCCCCACTTCTTTCAGTAACCCCTTCCCCAACATTTATTGATTTACTTATCGTTTTCAAGACTCACTGCTTTTCCTAGGTCATGGTTTCTTCTCAAGTCTCCCCCAGTATCACCCAGGAAGCCCAGGGCTCCCTCGAGGGACCAGTTTAGCTCTTTGCTACCACAACAACCAGACAACTTTTGTCTTGGTTACTGGGGTACCAGAGATCTGAAGCTGGTTCTCGGTTGCATCACTTAGGTGAAGATGATGTGTTCTACAAAACTTGCTCAATTGACTTTTCCCGAGTACCGGGCATCTCTCCGGTACCTCACCCGACAGGGAAAAAACAGTTCCTAAATATCAGAATAATTGAATAAATTTGCTGAGGAGCACAGATATCTTTTAAAGTTCAAAGTGTTTCGTAGTTGGCTCTGCCATAGCCACCAGGAAACCAAAAGAAAACTATTCCCTGACCAACAGCACACACACGTACAGGCGAAAGCAGGTCAGAGCAAAGCTGTAACACTGCTGGAAATACTTTCCTTTACAAGCCCGCCTCTCACAGCCAAATATTTAAGATGATAAAATAACTGGCCCGTCACCAAGCAGACTGGCAGTGACTGTACAAAACCTACATCTTCTCAGTTGTAGTTCCCTTTCCCAAACGCTACTAGAACTCAAGATCAGTCGCCCCAAACCAGCTCCAACTCTCTCTGTCTCTTCACTGGATGTTATCCCAACTACTGCTTGCGGGAATTCATTTTCCCACAAAAGTTAAACCCCTGTCCAGAATCATAGAATCATAGAATCGTCTAGGTTGGAAGAGACCCTTGGGATCATCGAGTCCAACCATCTACCCTACTCTACAAAGTCCTCCCCTACACCATATCCCTCAGTACCGCATCTAAACGTCCCTTAAACACATCCAGGGACGGTGACTCAACCACCTCCCTGGGCAGCCTATTCCAATGCCCGACCACTCTTTCAGTGAAAAATTCCTTCCTAATGTTCAANTTGAGGTGCCCAGAAAACCAGAGTTTGTACCTGGTGCTCCCTTATGAAAGCAGCTGGCACTGATTCAACACTTCTGAATGGAAATCTTTGAAATCACTGCAACCTTTCAGCCGGGGCGAGCCCCAGACCCCGGTTTCTGGCCCCGGCTCCGATGGAGACGTGGAGCCAGGCACCGACCTGCCACTGAGGCTTCTTTAGAGCCGGCCATTTCCTCCCTTTTCTTCCCAAAGAGATGGAAAACGGCTCGCTCCGGACGGGCACAAACCAGCCTTCACCTTGAGACTGAAGCAGATGACACCATGTAGGCGAAAGGGAACATGACAGAGGCCACTGCTACTCAGCACTTCACAAAGACAGAAAGGGCCTCGGGGTACACAAGAGAACGAGAAACTTTTTTTTTTTTTTTTTTTCCTTTTTCCTCCTTACCACTGATGTTTATTGATTTGTCCAGTTCATAGGGAGCAGCCCTTAATGTTCTGCTTTCATGTTTCTGCTTTGTTGCATGGGTACAGAAAAGAATATTGCAAATTGATCTGTCTTCCCTTGCCTTTGTTGGGAATGAACTCCTATTACGGTAGCTCCTCCGGCCTGTCATCTCCTGCTCACTTTGCCGGTGTATAATCAGCATGGCTAAACACCCAGGGCTGAGCTGATTAATTTCCAGCCCTCGCCACCGTGCCCATTGATGCGCTCCCTGTTTGATGATCTATGCAAGAGAGGACCACTTTTGATTGCTTGACCCCCTGCCCTTAAAGCTCGAGCTGTCGGCTCCAGCACCTGTCTAAGTTAGCGGCACGCACATTGTGTTGATTTTTTTTTTTTTTTTCCGCTTTAAAAGGAAACCATAACAATGGATTAGCACTCTGGAAACACAAAGGGCCTGATTTTCTGCTCAGCCCTGAACTCTCCACAGCTCCCACAGATGTTTTCAGGGTGCTTGGTACCTCCAAGGACATGCCCGGAATACAAGTTTAAGCAAAACAGCTCTCACTCCGTATACAAATTTATGAGCTATATTCATTAAGTAAAATCAAGATCGGGGAAGGAAAAAAAAACAAAAAAAAAAACCCACCACCAATTGACTCACATCTTCATGCCTTAATTATTCACCTGATCTGGGTTTAGGTAAGCACCAGCAGTAACATTTCCACTCACTACATTTGAAATAAAGCGTGCAGCGCTCATTTTTTTCCAATGGTGCCAGAGATGTCCATGCTGTCTCCTTCAGATTAATAAACAGATATCATTTATATTCCAAGAAGGACCTGTGAGTGATTACTGCTAAGGCTGTAAGAGTCACAATATTCTTACTTAAATGCCCAAATGTTTATAGAAAATGTTATTTGGGGCTCCCAAGGATATTTGGAATGAGGGAAAAGAGAGGACAGAAATAGCAAAACACATAGCGAGCGGTTGGTTAGGTCTGGATTTTTTAAAATGTATATACATACAGTAATTCTGAATATAATTATTATAAGTGAATATTTGTAGATATGACAAGTATTATATATCTTGTATAATATAGACATACAATTTAACTGTAACAACTTATCCTGGCAGCCACATCTTCACAGCAGCCTGAAATAATATGCCTGGTGCAGCAGGGGTGCACCTGTGCATCAAGAAGAAAACGGGGAAAAAAAAAAAATAAATATCTGTATTCATGAGTGCAAATTGGGTAAAATTGACTGACTAGCAGTAGTCAGCTACAAACCTGTAATTTGAAACATTCCTTTTGCTTCCCTTACATTCCCATTTGACTGCTCATTCTGCAAAGGCTTTAGGTTGCGGCTCTCAGAAGAGGATTTCTGGGTGCTGTTCTGGTGGTCACCTCCTGGTGGGGGGGACGGACACCTTCCCTGTCCTACTGCCAGGTTCAATTCCAGGTGCTGCTTTCGGTGATACGGGCAAATCAATCCCTTTGCAGGTGTTTCTCCAGAGGGCGATGGACTCCAAGTGGACAACCCACCCACAGGTCTGGTCCCCACTCCTCACAGCAGCCCTATGGAGCCAGGACATTTCAGAAGACATTTCACCTATCGAAGCCCCATGGAAAGCAAATGTGTCCTGGAGACTTCGTGAAGGATTATGGAGGCAAAACCATACTCCTGGCCTATTATAAAGCTATATTTATAGCTATTTATGCTTAATACTTATTTATGTAGCTATACGTTTATAGCTATTTATGCTTAATACTTATTTACATAGCTATATATTTATAGCTATTTATGCCTAACACTTATTAACCTTTATCATAAATAGCTCTTTTCCTATCCTGAATCCTCTCCTTATTTGTTATGAAAAGGCCAAATCTCCTCGATTTTACCTGCACTAAACACATCGGCTGTTGTAGCCTTTCTTTGCGAAAGGAAGCTTCTACTTCACCTTTCTGCACATGTTCCTGTCTGAATTCTTTCGTCTTGAACACAGATGACCAAAACAGTGAAGAGTGTTCACATGTTTTCCCGGCTGCAAAAATTTCCCATGACACGTCCCCGGCTTCTGTTAACCCTGGTCGTTAGCAACGGCCATTAATTTGTGATCAGGAGAACGCTTAACAGATGCAGGTCTGATTCCACCACTACGTGCCAATACAGCGTTGCCTGCTTGTGGCAGAAATTCTTTTCACTTCCTACACACCCGGCTTAAAATTCAGTGCGATGATATTAACCCGTTTCTCCCCTTCCTCAACGACAAGGCTGTCCAGTTGTTTCTGACGAGATGTGCATCTTCCCTCTTTGCATCTTTTGCAGTTTTCAGGAAGGAGTCAGTTCCAACAGTTTGTGGCCCATAATTCCTGACGAAAACGTTCAATATAAGCGACTCCAAAATTCTATCCCTGAGGACCACCTCTCGCAGGCTCCCTTCAGTCAAACTCTTTCAACCTGGCCTTTTCAGCCTTCGCTTAAGCCAGGTTATAGTTTTTTTCTAATCCCTTTTCACTTCACTTGAGTAAATTCCCTTGCAGCTGTAACACCACCAGCTTTGGTGGAACCTTGGAAACACGCCGACTGCATTTTTTTCTCTAAAATAAAAGTTACCAACCCAAGATATGAGGTTATTCTCGTGCAAACATGAGTACTATTTATGGTTATAATCTAATCATCCTAAGGGAGGACAATCTGAGGTCTCACAAGCAGGGCCTGCAACTGAAGAGCTGATCCTGAAGCAATCGTCTGTTCTCCACAGCTGCTGGTCTTAGGAGAATGGAACAGTGGTCTTAAATTAGGCATAAAAAACCTTACAATGGTATCAGGAATCTGAGAGTCACCCAGACTGACTGAGAACCTCATTTTCACATCATCATACAGCTGAAGACCATAGCTTTGACAAAGGCCAAAACTGACTTGGTTTCTTGCAAAATTTCGAGTTGTTCCTAAACTTTCTTGTGCCACAGTGCTGATGCCTACGTTGAACAACATTTCCCCACACACACACTTGTGCTTTCTTGATTCTCCTCTTATTCTCGTTAACCTTTATGAACGTGCCAAGGTTGCCACTTTGTACAAGCTCTATCCCTTTTTTGGACAGGTGGGTATAAGTTCCAGACGCTTTTTGAACCTTTTGGAGTCTTCTTGAAATCTAACCCATCTTCTAGCCCTAGAGCTTTTCAGTCCATGGGACTTCTTAACATTTGCAAAAAGCCAAAACGCAGACTTTTAGGAAACATTAAGCCAAAGTCACGACACTGGCCTCAAAACTACAGTCAACCATCTCAGCACCTACAAAACCTCTAGGATGCTTTAACCAAACACACCATCATTTGAATAGATAAGAAATGCAAACCCAAACACGAGCAGAATCTAGGGGTGCCTCGTTCATGATTCCTGTTTACCAAAACTCTTGATTTGAATAATCTGCAAGATTTTTCCTCTTTCTCCTTCCCTGCTCTATTAGTAACACACTGTAGACCGTCTGTATTATTTCAGGATTGCAACAGTTCTGTAAAGTTACCAAACAATTGGCTTTAATCCTATTTACCGGTGTTTTTAATTAAAACATAATAAATAGGAAATTATATCACTGTCAAAACCTAAAACGATATTGTTTTTTAAAAAAACAGTAGATACCTAAAATACAGTAATTGTCTTAATGCAGCTTAATTACATCCTTATAATTTGAGAGTGACCTATTTTCTTCTGCAGATTTACATAACACAGCAAGCAATCAACAGTGCCCTGGATACCCGAAGCAAATATTTTAAAGATTAAAATGACTGACGAAATAGGTACTTTTCAGCGGGGTTCGTTTTAATACCGTGATGGGTTTTAACCTGCAAACCATTCAGGCTGAATGGTGCTCTATAAGAATAATGCTTCTGTGGAAAAGTGAACTAAAAGCTGGGGAGGAAAAGTCAACAAGAAGAGGAAGTAACGAGAGGGCGCCGAGAGACACTACGGTTACTACAGTCCTGCTTGTGACATCAAACTCAGGTTTTGAGAAGGTTGGGGGAACAAGCACCCCAACGATTTCTCATATTCACACACACCCCCACCCCCCAAATTGGTGTAAGACTATTCCAACACAAAACCAGCCCTGACTTAAGGATACGCTCCATTCCATGAACCCAACTCCTTGGCAGTGCTCATACCGATTAAAGGTAAAACAGGTCTTTTTACTGCTTCTCTGAACGGGGACTTTATTCCCAAATAACACAGTATCCCACCGCCAAAGCCAAAAGGAGCCAAATGTTCATCTCCTCTTTGATCCCCAGATCCCATTTTGGGAAGGAATCTTCTTCCCCAGAGCACTTACAAGTGCATTTGATTTCTTTTGGCTCGGATGGCACTTTATAACCTGCTGAAGTGCAGAGGCGAGTAACGATGGCCTGGGTTACATGCGAACTGCCAGGGGAGGTCTTGGCACCAGTGAATAGAATCATAGAATGATTTGGGTTGGAAGGAACCTTGAAGATCATCTTGTTCCAACCCCCTGCCCTGGGCAGGGACACCTCCCACCAGACCAGGTGGCTCCAAGCCCCCTCCAACCTGGCCTTGAACCCCTCCAGGGATGGGGCAGCCACAGCTTCTCTGGGCAACCTGGGCCAGGCTCTCACCACCCTCACACCAAACAAGTTCTTCCCCAGATCTCATCTCAATCTCCACTCCTTCAGTTTAAAACTGTTCCCCCTCATCCTATGGCTCCCCTCCCTGATCCAGAGTCCCTCCCCTTCTCTCCTGGAGCCCCTTTAGGGACTGGAAGGGGTTTGAAGGTCTCCCCAGAGACTTCTCTTCTCCAGGCTGAACCCCCCCCAACTCTCTTGGCTTGTCCTCACAGCAGAGGGGCTTCAGCCCTTGCAGCATCTCCGTGGCCTCCTCTGGACCTGCTCCAACAGGTCCATGTCCTTCCTGTGCTGAGGACTTCGGAGCTGGACGCAGTGCTCCAGGTGGGGTCCCCCCAGAGCAGAGGGGCAGAATGACCCCCGATGCCCTGCTGGCCACGGGGCTGGGGAAGCAGCCCAGAATACATCTGCGCAAAACCGAGCCCTAAAGGTCACCTGCTTCCATCAGAGGAACACTTCAGATAAAGAAAGCTCTGGAAGCAGCACTGCTTTGCCGGAACCCTTCTGCCGTCAAGTATTTTCTCAAATGAAACTGCTGAGACAGATTTACCACAGTTTTGACGTCTCCAAGGAGTAACCTCTCGAGATGTAGCCAAAATCTGGACTCTACAGGGCTCCTGGAAGGAGCAGAATGGAACATGAAGGAAATATTGGGCATCCTTCATGCGCTGAAAAGGAGGAGCCACATTTCTTGTTCTTTTCCTGGTAGAAAATCCATGAAAACAAAAGAACCAGCACTTCTACTCCGTCTTTGAACCGATCACTGGACCAAGGTCTATATTCTGTCTAGATGCAGAAAATGGCTTTCTAGACTGACAACTGATTAGTATACAAGCATGATTATATGCAAATCTCCAATTTCTATTGACTTAATTGTGATCTGATGTAACATGTATAATTAACACATGCATTTAAAATAAATGTATATTTAATTAACATGCATATTTATAAAATGAATATTTATATTTAGCATATAATTTTGGGGGAATTTAGGTGGCACAAAATTGAGGGGTTATCATTACTGATGAGAGCTAGTCACAGCAAAACAGCTTTCACACCTCGGGCTCTCCCGGGGGGATTTCAGTCCCAATTTATCTCACCTCTGGTAGGCCAGCCTTGGGTCTTCCTCCACCAAGCCAAGACTATGAGTCACACCACGCAGATGCCACTCAGGAAAACATCTTCATAAAAGGCTGGGGGGGTGGAGGGGGGAGAAGGGAAGCTGCTCAAATCTGTAGTTTGAACCAAAAACGGCGACTGTATGACAAGCTGAGTATGAATGAATGTGAAGCTAAATGTGAAGAAGTTAAGCATCAGACTGCTGAAAATCGTTTGGTATTTCCGATACGGATACGAGCTGCTGTATGACTCCAGCAATTCAGGTAAGTTTATCCCCATGAAATTCTCTCCTGCCAAAGAGAAAACATAAAGCTTTCTTATATCCTTTGGGCAGGAGAGAGGGAGGAGGAATTAGGACAGATTTAAAACTAGCTGAGACACTGATTTTGTAGGAACACAAAGACAAGATGTCTTAAACACCCTGGAAAGGCCAGTCAATGCACCAAACGGCATCACCAAGTCAGAAATGCTGATCTGGAGAGCCCATCCAAGCCCCATTTCCCTCTTGCAGGTCATGGTGCTTATCACCAGGGCACTCACTGCCACGAGCGTAGGGCACCCAAAGGCAGATGAAAGGAAAAAATATGTAGGATGAAATATCAAGGATGACTTCTTTAGTTAAGAACTTCTCTGGAGCAAGCAAAGCTTTCTATGATAAATACAAGGCTCGCATTCCCCGGGGCTCCCCAAGCAGTAAGCACCCTTAAAAAAGGAGGGAAAAAACCAAATCCCAACACCAAACCAGAAGTGAACCACACTCCTGTGAAGTCTGTGACTGTTTTTCATATCATCTGTTCTCTCCCTGAGGGAGAAACGTTGATCTCGTTGCTTAATACACTGCTGGGAGGTACCCAGTTGTGCTGGTGATGAGCATCAGATGGGAACTCGTGTGAAACCCACCCCAGAAATTCAGTGGGCTTAAGCAGCCCACTGAGGCAGGGCTCACGGGAAGTAAACCTTTGTCTCCTACCTACCAGAGCTTGTATGAAGACAATTATTAAATACCCAGTTTCCTTGGGGAAAAAAAAAAAAACAAACACACAGGAGGAAGGTAATTCTCCAACTCCAGAGCCACCCATTTCTCCCCAGGGAGAACATAAATACATTTTGTCCTTCACAGAAATCCAGGCAGCTGTTGCAAGGTTTGAAACTACCCAAAGTCCGCTCCACTTCTCCAATAAAATGGAGCATAGGCTTGTTTATAGACAGCTAGAACAGTTCATCCTTGCTATTACTGCAGTATTTTGATCAAACGCCATCTAATTCTAAACAGATACCCCTTCTCGATACATTTAAAAACCAAGTCCAACAGTTCTTGCACAGCTGATGCAATCATATCAGCCATTCCGAAATGGACTGACAACAGGGAACGGCATTCCTAGAAAGACTCCGTGCTTTCCAGCACCGCACAAAGGCAAGGATTTCACATCTACAATGAACCTAGCCCCGCGAACACCGAGTTTGGCAGTGATGTACTTAGACAAAAATCAAAACGAACAAGGGGAAAAAAAAAAAAAAAAAAAAGGATTAATCAAACCCCGCATTGCTTCATTAGTAGGACGTGATCTTTCTTCTATCACACCAAATCTATCAAATCCCAGATTTTGCAGTTAATCATTTGGATTGCATATCTCCAGGAAGCCAAGGAATCAATTTACGGTCGCCTTTGTCCATTTCTTCTTCTGCCCCGCTCCCCACACTCTTCTGACGGGGTTTTATTGCCTGTCCCCTCAGACAAATCTCTTCCCCGCTGCTGTGAGTCTCCCATTCTGCAGCCTCCGTTCCCCAGAATGGCTTTCATTTCTCTCCCTGAATGCTCAACTTTCCCTTCTATTCTTTCCATCTTTGCCTACGTCTCTTAACTCAAAGCAATAACGAAGAACAGATTTGAGATTTAACAACTGTCAGGATGCCTTTGATAGGAGAGCGTATACACAGAACGAGCCTGCATTGTGCTAAGGAAGGAAGACCCACAAAACAGTGTTAATATTTCTATTGGTATCAACAGGCGAATTAAAGCTTTGTAACATACAGGGCAACATCATTCCATCATTGCCATGGTTAGTAAATGAAACTGAACTTGGATGCTTTAGGGATGAGGGTTTTTGCCAGCCTGGATATAATTTCGAATCATGGTCAAGTCTACTTGCATTCCCAAAGATTTCCTGAATGTTCATTTGAAATATGTATTTCCAATTAATGTGTTCATTTATAATATACATACTTTTCTTCAAATGGATCCAAATAGTTTGTAAAACGGCCCTTCAATCACCGTGGCAAAGAGAACAGGGAATTCTATGCAGATAACTAAGTTGTTCTAGGGCAAATTCTCCACATATAAATAAAAATGTTAAAAAATTATACATTCTTCACCATGAAAACAATTATACATTGAAATAGGTTGCCCAGAGAATTAGTGGAATTCCCGCTGCTGGAAACAGCCAAGGTGCAGTTTGACAGGGCCCTGGAAAAGCTAATCCAAGGCTTTCAACAAGAGGTCGGACCAGACGATCAACAGAATTCCATCCCAACATCTTTGTCATCCAGTATTCCACTTCTGCTCTGGAGCTGCAGCACACTTTTTGAGGTACGCACAAAATGGCATTCATTTATTAGAGCCAAATACCATAAGAAAGGCAGAGTTTCAACCGAGAAGGAGAAAGACCACCTAGGGATGGCAGCATCCAACTGTGAACCACCATCCATGCCTCCTGTAGAGCCCAGCTGCCTGCTCTGTCCTACCACTGGTCTTTGACTGTATATTTTCATAACAAAATTCTTTTTGAAGAGCCATCTGGGAAAGGAAAAGAAAAACCCACGGCAAATATGCACAGGTTGAACGTCTCTTCAACAAGAAAATCTTCTCTGTCCCACATAACACTCGGAAAAATATTGTATTTACACAAAATCACTGTTTACTAGTTTATATGCATCCCAGAAGGATCCCAAAGAACACCTACAAAGGCTTCAAAGGATCCTAGCAAGACACATCAGGTGGTACAGTGCCAAAGAGATGCTTCCGAGGGGACTGGAGATGCAGAGTTTTTCCTTGCGCGTATCAGACCCCTAAGAACATCTCTTGAGCCAGCAGAAGGCTTATTTTGGCATTTCAGAGGGGTTCCATGGGCATTATAACAGCTATTATAATGCCCATGCAGCACTATGTGCTCCTGTGAAATTACAGGCTACAAATTCCCATGCTTCATTTCCTAATTAACCATGTCTTCCCGTTCTTTTCTCTCCTACCTGCTCCCCCCCCCCCAAAAAAAGAAAAAACCCTTATGCCTGATATATTAAATAACTTGAGATCAGTATCTCGGTTATGAGCAGCATCTAAGATTGTAGATACAAGACTGTGTATCTGTGCTTGGATTGCTTTTTTTTTTTTTGTTCGTACACAGACGACCAGATTTTTACTGCAGTTGGGTCTTTTCCGAGCACAGAAAATACTTCATATGCACGGGACGAGTAAACGAAACGACGCAACGCGGTAATTAGTTCTCACGCCTTGAAAACAGAGTTATAAATACAGGGAAGGAGAAGGGAAATTTATAAATAGAGGGAAGGAGAGAGGGAAAAAGAACCGTTTGGTTTCAGATACAACACAACGTTCAGCGCCAGCATCTGCATCGATACCCCGTGAACCATTCTCCCCTCTCCCTTCTTCTCCGTTATCACTGCTGGCAGCGAATACAGCAAGAACCTTGCCTCATTTGTGGCTCAGGAGAAGAAACGGACGGGACAAATGACCCGATAATGATTGAGAAGGCTCATCTAATTAGACAAGACAGGAGATGGATGGTCTTGGGCATTTCTTTAGTGAGGAAATCACAGATAGAGGGGAGGGAAGCAAAAGCGCAGAGCAACACCTTCTGAAGCAATTGCCTAACAGCCCGAAGGAGAGTTTGGGAAGGCAAGGAAGCGATGCCGTGATGAGGAGAGCGTGGGCACAGCCATCTCCCACTGCAGCCCTTCGACTTCTTCCCAGCGCCCGCGCTCGCAGGGCGAGAGCCTGCACGCCCCGACCCACTCACCCGCGACACGAAACGCTGCAGGTTTGCCAGGAACGGAGCACAAGCGTGTCCAGAGCGCGAGATTAAAGCCAGCACCTCACCATGGGATTTCATTTTTTCTGATGGAAGCACGTTTTCAAACGCCACAAGCAGGACTCCACCTAAACCCAGGCTGCTGGGTCCATGGGAACGAGGACCTGAGCAGTCAGCAGGGCAAGAGGTGAGCGAGAAGAGCACTGAAGCTCTGCCTTGGGAATCTCGGGTGTTGGCACAAGACTCCTTCGTTCTAGGCATGTGCTTGCACGTACAGCAAGCGTGAGAAAAATCCAGATTCAGCCCAAATGGTACAAAGTACAAAAAAAATCCTGTAATGAAGCGGCAGTAGAAAAACCCATTAGTAATCAAAAAGGAGATGCACAACTGTGGCCTCATCTTGCAACACGTATCAAGGAATAGAATCATAGACGGGTTAGAGTTGGAAGGGACCTTAAAGATCATCCAGTTCCAGTCCTCCTGCCCTGGGCAGGGACACCTCCCACCAGACCAGGTTGCTCCAAGCCCCCTCTAACCTGGCCTTGAACCCCTCCAGGGATGGGGCAGCCACAGCTTCTCTGGGCAACCTGGGCCAGTGCCTCACCAGAATGCTTATTTGGATACTAAAACCTAGTGCAGGACACTTATTTTTTTATATATAGTTTTATTTATCCTTATTCCTGTTGGCCCTATTTTCTGCTGGCATCACTTCTTGTGTGGAAACAAGGAGTAAATATTAAAATAGCAGGGTAACTATTGCACTTATTGCATATGTTTGGGGCCTTTCAGGGACTAGGGAGACTTATTCCACGTAAACATCTATGAGTATATAGAAACATATGACATTTAAGCCTAGCTTAGATTTAAATTTGTTTTTTAAGGAGACCAAACAAGCAGCATCAATTATTGTTAACCTCAGTGAAACATGGTAGGGGAAACCCACCCCGTGTTCATTAGCTTGAGCTCTTCTGTTTTAAGATGGCACACAGCTTTACACATCTGGATGGTTGTCACATATTCCTAGGGACACATTGCAAAGAAAGTAATGCCTTATGCTTTTGTAGAATCATAAAATGATTAGAGTTGGAAGGGACCTTAAATCCATCCAGTTCCCACCCCCTGCCCTGGGCAGGGACACCTCCCACCAGACCAGGTTGCCCAAAGCCCCCTCCAACCTGGCCTTGAACCCCTCCAGGGATGGGGCAGCCACAGCTTCTCGGGGCAACCTGGGCCAGGCTCTCACCACCCTCACACCAAAGAAGTTCTTCTAATCTAAATCTCCTCTCTTCCAGTTTAAAAATATTACCCCTCATCCTATCACTACATACCCTTGTAAAAAGCCCCTCTCCAGCTTTCTTGTAGGCCCCCTTCAGATACTGGATGACTCGTGTTCCAGCCCTGTAGTCAGGCCTAATTATAGGGAATGTGGACAAGCAATAACCAGTGATCATGCAGGGAAAGTATTAACACCTTTCATATCAACAGTAACTTGGGAGGCTTTAGGAGAGCAAAGCAATGAGGGATCACGCATCTGGAAGCCTCTCCTTCTAGCAACCTTCTCCCTTGCCATCAGTCATTACCGAAGCCAAAGGTTGGCAGCTCACCGCTTGCTTAGGACAAGAGGAAATGGCCTCAAGTTGCACCAGGGAAGGTTCAGATTGGATATTAGGAATAGTTTTTTTACAATGAAAGGGTTATTAAGTGTTGGAATGGGCTACCCAGGGAAGTGGTGGAGGCACCACCCCCGGAGGTACCATCCCGGGAGGTATTCAAAAGATGGGTTGACATAGTGCTTAGTGACATGGTTTAGTGATGTGTTTTTTTGTGTGGTTGGTTTTGGTTGTTTTTTTTTTTAATCCGAGTTAGGTTGATGGTTGGACTAGATGATCTTAAAGGTCCCTTCCAACCTAGACAATTCGATGATTTGATGTGGACTTCAAGCACCTTGTGAACAGCTCCAGAGCTGGGAGCAGAATTAGAGCAAAACAGGCATTGTGGAGACACAGCTCCTGCCACCCCAAGGCTCCAGCTTCTGAACTCCAGCAAAACCCAAACCCAACCCGTCACAATGCCCTTCCGAAGGCTGCACATCTCTGGACTACAGGACCTCACTACAACACACCTGTACAAGCTATAAAAAAAAAAAAAAATATTTTTCCGAGCAGCCTCTTTCCCAAACTAAAACATCAAGGTCTGAAGACTGAACAGACAGGATCAGCAGGAAAACTTCATTTACCAAGGCTATTTCCCTCACTTCCAAGAGTCCCACCTCTTGTTCTGATCAGTACCTGGCATCACAGGTTACATGCAACCTTCACAGGCCGGGAAAGGGAGTTGACTGTGCTTACTCAACTTAAACAGAACCAATTCAAATTTTGCAGCCCACATTTAAAATCCTTAATTAATAATAATAATAGCAGACTGTTCCCTTCAATAAAGGCAGGAGTGCCCCACAGCCTGCTTTGAAGGAAGAGAGTGATTTCCTTTTTGATTGTGCTGATGGCCAATGCAGCTATCATTTAGACCTTTGTTGTGACCAAAAAACAAAAAAAAAAAAAACCACCCCAAAAAACAACAAACAAAACAAAACAAAAAAACACACCAAAAAGTAAGCATTTTGGGGATTTCAGCCCTGAATTAGCAGGGCACTGATTAGGATGGAGCTGGCAGGAGTCAGCCTATACCAGGTTGGGAAGGACACGTATTTACAACACGCAGAGACACGGTGAAATTTCAGCCTTACAAAGTCAGCAGCAAAATTCCCATCGACTACACCGAGGCTGGAATGTCAGCCAGTTTCTCTTCCACAACCAAAGGTTTATTGCATCCATTATTTTCTACCAGGGTTTGTTTTTTGGTTTTTTTTTGGTTTTTTTTTTTTTCAGTCTAAGTTTATAGATGACCTTCTGCATGCAAACTTCCAGAGCAGAACTACGTCTCTCCGACCTGATGAGAGCCACCATATTTAAGTGATAGGAAATTTGCCGAGAGAAAGACCTGCCTCGGGCTTTGCTGTGCTTCAAGTAACTCAACCTCAACCAAAAATCTATGTGTGCCTCTATTTCCCACCCCCTCTTTTTTGCCTCAGTCTAAAGACACACAACAGGACTGTTAACAACCATTCCTTTTCTCTCTCTCACACACACACACCCTCCCCCTTTACAGGCTGGCTGCACAATCGTCTTTCATCCTTTTTTTCTCCAGGGTAGCTGCAGGAATCAGACCATATGTAATAGTTGCCCGTATTCACTTCTAAGCATAGGTAGAGATGCAACTGGATCTGCTCGGTTCCTAGGCAGGAATGAATATGACCTCGTTTTTTTTTTTTTACAATATTTTGGACAAGTGGAAAGAAAGTGTGTTAAAATTCCACGGAATCCTTGTGATTCCCTAATGCTTATACCTCAAACAGGGTGGTTTTTTTTTCAATAGATAATATATATTGTGTATAAATGTTGTTGTTAAAGTTGGGCATGCATCAAATACTTTTAATACTCTTAACGCAGTGTTTACTGCAACATTTCTTTCACAAAGATGCTTTTAAAACGATTTGCAGATCCCTCTTCCCTGATCAGAATTTTACACTCTGCTTTTATGTGAGTAAATGAAACGAAAACTGAAGCCTGAAGAAGATTCACCAAAGCTGGGGCAGACACTTGAGGAAAAAAATATTTCCCAGAGCTGTGAAGCCGTTCCTCCCTCTCACCTTTGCTTCCTGCCGCTTTTTTGACCTGAGGTGGTCAAGTTTTTGGTGCACGGCTGTGTGCTTCACACAATCACATGGGGTTGGAAGAAACCTCTGGAGATCATCTAGTCCAACCCCCTGCCAGAGCAGGTCCACCCAGAGCAGGTTGCACAGGAACATGTGTCCAGGTGGGTTTGGAATGTCTCCAGAGAAGGAGACTCCACCACCTCCCTGGGCAGCCTCTGCCACCCTCACAGGAAACAAGTTCCTCCTCAGGTTTAGATGGAACTTCTTATCTTCAAGTTTGTGCCCGTTCCCTCTTGTCCTGTCCCTGGGCACCACTGAAAAAAGACTGGCCCCGTCCTCCTGACACCCTCCCTTTAAGTATTTATAGGTGTTGATCAGATCCCCCCTCAGCCTTCTCTTCTCAAGACTAAAAAGACCCAAGTCCCTCAGCCTATCCTTATAAGGGAGATGCTCCAGGCCCCTCATCATTTTTGTAGCCCTCTGCTGTACCTTCTCCAGCAGTTCCCTGTCCTTCTTGAACTGGGGAGCCCAGAACTGTGGGTTCAGTACCCCCAAAAGCCAGTGGGGTGGGACAAGCCTCTGCACAACATGCCCGATGGAAGATCTGCCCTCAAGCAGAAGCTGCCACACACAAGGCAGGAATTCATCAATTCATCCCGGCGCTAAGCACGCATGGACTGTCTTCTCCAACGATATCGCTCGTCTGTCCTCCTTATTGCTCTGCATCCAGAATTTCTGCTGGGTTTTTTTTGTTTGTTTGTTTTTCTTTTTCCCTCCCCTAGAGAAAGTGATGCCACAACACAGCTCCAATCGATACTTGACATAGTATCAGATTCCTTGCAGTAAAAAGTACTGGCTTAACATCTCCTACATGCTTTCTCCGAGAAGCCTACGGTAGCACGCCTTGCCTCAGCAAACCATCAATTTAAATGATTGGGAAAAAAACAACACATAATAAGTGACAGATTTTTCAAATCAGATAAAGATGGGAACCAGATTATCTGTCTGTGGGTGATAGATTGCAGCAATAATAAATTCACTTTAAGACACTGGATCAATTTTTAATCAAGCCAAGAATTATTATTGCAGAAAGATAAAATGACCCATGAGGAGATGCCTTAATTTTCCACCAATCAAATTATAGCCTTTCTAAATAAGATGTAATGAGATCCATGGAATATCCAGGTTACACAGCCTACCTAATTACCCATGTTCCCTGTCATGTTGTGATATAGTAGTGGTAAACTGACCTCTGAATTTACCAAGATGAAAAGGTAATTAGTTTTTCCACAAGGCTGTAGTGAAAACAACAGCAATGACACACGTCACCTCCTTCCACCAAGTCACAATCTCCGAGGTGTTTGTTCTTAAAATATACAGGATATGACCTACCGGGTAATAAACTACAGTCATTAAGCGAAGCGAACACCTGACAGAAAAACAACCACTATCTCCAGGTTGAGAATACAAGGTCTGAAGGTAAAGCAAATCAACCCACATTCCACATGGAACTTTATCAGCATATTACCACAGAGGGGCCTCAGGAGATGGCAGAGCGTCTTCTAATTAAAGAAGTCACAAGGCCATATATAAAGGGAACTTTCCTCAGCCACAGGCACCACAAGTATAATTTTCTTTCCTATTGTCCTTAACCACACGGGCACTTTTTTTTTCCTGCAACTTGCAGCACGGCATCTTTGGAAAGCATTCCTGAGCGCATCCCCAGACCCTGAAGGCACACCAAGGTCAAACTCAGAAATTGTCATCATCGTCAAGAGTTGCAAATTGCCTTAGACAGAAGATCCCAGTTTTGTGCACACCCAACAAGCATAATCATCTCTCCATCCCAGTCTTTGGAGTGAGGATTAAGAACTGCAATTACAACAGCTTTGGGGCCCCGATGCCTTCACCAAAGCTATCGGTGAAAACAGAGACTGAATTTTCTCTGGCCACCTCAGAAAGCAGGAAACCCCCAAGATGATTTGTCCCTCTCTGTGTGCCCTTTCCTTTGGCCACCACTGCAGCTTAGAGATACAATGACAGACGTAATTGACTCATGCAAAGAAAGCCATCATAAAATTAATGAACTACAACAATTCATTCCATCTGCTGCCTCTTTCTTGCTAATTTATTAATAACAATTACACAAAAAATGGTATGGATTATAAATTTCAATTTCTCCTCTTTACCTGAAAATTTAGTCTGAGAGTCTTAAAAAATGATCTCATATTATACCAAATAGATTTATGGCTTATTACTAGTAACGTGGCAGTACCCAATTGACCATAAAAGCTAACTATTTAAAAGTAACTCAAATTACCCCTCCTGAGCAAATTGGATGTTTGGTTTCCATAGCTCGCACTGCTTTTACAAGCGCCCCCCCTTTGGTCACCAACCCATCTCATTGCTCTGCTTGGGTCTTCTTCAGCCTCTCGTAGACATCACACGGTGCCACAGCCTTGCAAGCCACAAGCCCAACTATCAGTAGACAACTCTTCCCGCAACAGCTGCAATGAAGCCATACATGCAGAACAGAAGATACAGAACAGGTTTTTCAGAGGCTTTCAAGTGAATTCTACACCTGCTTTTTTGACCTGAGGTGGTCAGGTTTTTGGTGCACAGCTGTGTGGTTCACACAATCACACGGGGTTGGAAGGGACCTCTGGAGATCATTCAGTCCAACCCCCCTCCCAAAGCAGGTCCACCCAGAGCAGGTCGCACAGGAACTTGTCCAGGCGGGTTTGGAATGTCTCCAGAGAAGGAGACTCCACCACCTCCCTGGGCAGCCTCTGCCAGGGCTCTGCCACCCTCACAGGAAACAAGTTCCTCCTCAGGTTTAGATGGAACTTCTTATCTTCAAGTTTGTGCCCATTTCCTCTTGTCCTATCACTGGGCACCACTGAAAAAAGACCGGCCTCATCCTCTTGACACCCTCCCTTGAAGTAGTTATAAGCATTGATCAGATCCCCCCTCAGCCTTCTCTTCTCCAGACTAAAAAGACCCAAGTCCCTCAGCCTTTCCTCATAAGGGAGATGCTCCAGGCCACTAACCATCTTTGTAGCCCTCTGCTGTTCCTTCTCCAGCAGTTCCCTGTCCTTCTGGAACTGGGGAGCCCAGAACTGGTCCCAGTGCTCCACATGGGGCCTCCCCAGGGCAGAGCAGAGGGGCAGGATGACCTCCCTCCACCTGCTGGTCACACTCTTGGTGCACCCCAGGATGCCATATTAACATGGTTCTATTGCTACAAAAAAACATGCCATCCCTTTTGCTGCAGAGAAATAGCCATATCAATGCAACGCATCCATGCGCCAACGTAAAGCTCCTATGCAATAGGCAAATTAGGTGGTTGTGGTGGTACCAAGCATTAGAGCAGTCAAACTTGAAGGGGGTTCCACATCCCAAGTTGCTTTGCAAACACTACGGGAAGTTTGTTTAAAGTTTAAGGGATCACTGCCTATTACCTAATACACCATGAGGTAATGCTAAAACACTAAAAAAAAAACCCTCGACACTTTTTCCAGTAGAGATTACAGATCCTAGGGGGGGGTGGGGATGGGGGGGAACCCATTACCCAGAAGGAGCTCAACAGTATCAGAGGGCTCTCTCGCTAAGATAGCTTTACTGTGCATCAATGTTCCTATTTAAGCGTTTTGATCAAAACATGTCAGTAAATTAAACGCAAAGGCTATGTGTTGATTAGAACAAAAGATACGTTACATTAAGATTAAAGTCTTGGTATTAAGTAAAATATCTGAGCACTAATTCCTAGTTCTGTAATATTTCCACCAATACTACTATCTCCATTTAATTAGGACATAAAAGTAAGTAAAGTTAATTTAAAAGGAAATTTCAAACAGCATTCCCATTTGATTTTCTAGTAAATTAACACTTTAAAACCTCTAATGGGTGTCTTCAAAAGAAAACGTTATTAACAAAATATGTGATAATTAACATAATTAAAACTCTCTAAAGTATACATTTTTTTAATGGCAATTGTTCTGTTGAAAAACATGCAAGAGGAGTGGATCAAAAATCCCACTCCCCTCATAACACAGAGATGCATTAGATAGCGTAAACACCGGATAATTCCTCGTGGACATCCACTAACCTAGAAATTGCCAGCATTAACTCATAACAAGATTACTTCTTGTGGAACTGGATTAACTTTTACACATTCCCTTGCCCCCAAAAGCAGCTCAGTAAATGGCTGCGAGTGCTCCAATATCTCAAATCACGCAGTTACCGATTTTAAGTAGAAGTATTTTCTCTGATCTTATCTCAAAACGTAGTCTAGTCCCCTCTTATCCCGTCCATTTTCTAATGCCTCTTCTGCACACCAAAAAGCATCAGAGTTATCTCACGCATAAGATCAAGCTGGCAAAATAGGCCAATTCTTACCCTATCGCAGTACTGAATGAAAGGAACTTTGTGATTTTCAACAGTTACGACATCAAGCTCCACGACAAGCAGATGTATCGATCGGGAACAAGCTTGAAGACCTCAAGTAGGTCTTTTAAGCCTTCAGCGCTCCCAAGAGATTTGTCTGTTCCAGTCTGAAAAGAGTTGAGCTGCTTATCTGAGCTGTTCAAACCTCTCCAGCCTGCCCATGGAGCTCGATATCTGAGGCGAGGGGCCGCGTCTCCTTCTCCCGATCTGCCCAGAATTACCTCATGACCAGGCTCTCACGTCATTTCAGACAGGATACAGGAACGTCCTTTCACGTGTTAAGCTCAACACCAGGTATAACAGCACTGCTGATAACACCCACAACATTTTTAATGAGCAGGACTAATTGGACCAACATCAAAGCACCACATGGGCCACCCCTGAAGGACACAGAGCCAGGATCTGAGGAGGATCCCACAGCCAGGCCCTCACCAGCAAATTCCCAGCCCCACCATACCTGAGCAAGGCGAACAGGGCAGCACCGGGATAGCAGCCAGGGTCACCCAAGAGTTTGTTGTGACGAGGCAGGTCCATGGGCAGGCTGAGAGCACAAAATCAGGATCAGACCCAGCCCACCAACCATCAGGGAAGTCCATGGTGGACCAAGGCCCAGGTAGCAAGCCAGGATCTAGACCAAGGGCATCCACAGCCAGAGAGACATGACTGCAGCTGAACTGAACACCAACACTCCTCCAACAAAGCTCAGGCCCTGACTGAGCTTAAAGAGCACACCTGGGCTACAGGGTGTGGTGGAGGCCTCAGGTGAAGCTGATCATGGCCACTAAGGCTTACTAGTGCACCTGGCAACTGAAATGCAATTTGTTTTGAGACATAAGTGATGAGTCTCCCACAAAACTATCATTTACTCAACCCCAGGGGACAAAGCCACTTCCCTGCCCCTCTGTCTCAAATTCATACATAAAGACCTCTTCACGTGTAGGTTTCTGCATCCCCTACCTCACCCTACTGTGCAAGAGGAGAGTCCCTGAGATAAAAAGGTCTCTTGTTGCTGTGCTGGGCAAGCCCATAGGGGTTCCTGGTCTGGTGCAGAAGGCAGCATTCGATGGAGTGAGGTTCTTCTTAAACACCTTAGATCTCTCTGATGAAGGACCCCACTGAGCTCAGGTCAGTGGTCCTGAGGCATGACATTACAGAATCCCATGGGATTGGAAGGGACCTCTGGAGATCATTCAGTCCAACCCCCCTCCCAAAGCAGGTCCACCCAGAGCAGGTCGCACAGGAACTTGTCCAGGCGGGTTTGGAATATCTCCAGAGAAGGAGACTCCACCACCTCCCTGGGCAGCCTCTGCCAGGGCTCTGCCACCCTCACAGGAAAGAAGCTCCTCCTCAGGTTTAGGTGGAACTTCTTATCTTCAAGTTCAAGCCTATTATCTCTTGTCCTATCCCTGGGCACCACTGAAAAAAGCCTGGCCCCACTGACTCATGGGGAGGTGGGAGTCCTGCAGGGCTAAAGTGGTTCTCACCATCAAGTAGGGAGGGGGCACATGAGAGAGTTAACCAAAAAATCTTGCTTCTCCAAAGAAAAAACAGCTCATTTGCTTCCAGAGCAAGAACTGGCTGAGCACTTGGCTTATTTGCTGTTTCACTAGAGCTCTGCCAGCCACAGCTAACAGATATTACCACCTGAATCATGAACTAATTTACTAAATAACAGTCATGACGCTCTAGTAGTGTAACCTTATAATAAGGCAAATATTTGCCACCATCTGCAGTAAATTCAAAGCATCTGCTGTAACTTTTTTTGATGAAAGTAAAGTAGCATGCCCCGCCGTAAATTCTTTTGATACTGTTATTACAATATTCTGTGATAAATAAAACAAACGCACAAATACAGCTCAGGCTAACAAAATAAATCAGTAGAGCTTAGGAACTGCTTTAATTATTATTAGGAGCACTTTGGCATTTTTCTTACCTGTCACCTTACAGAAATGTTTTACTCACCACGGAGAGCAAAGCTTTTCCTACTCTTTGAATACCTTAAGAAAAATGTTTTGAAAAAAAATCTCAGGTTTTCTTCCAGTCTGAGCTGGAATTTTTCAAAATAATTCAGAAGTTACTCAGTCTCTGCTTTCACAGAAATCTACACAGCTTCTCCCACTGCCTCAATAGGTAAAAGCCAGAATGACGTGCTTTATAAAAATTCCAGCTCCGTGTTTATCACCACGTTATCCAGGAAACCATCACTCTTGCCCAGGAGTTTCTCTCTGTCTGTAACGGCAGTTTGGCCGATTGTGGGAAAACCAGCAAATCTCGCTTCCTTTTTTTTTGCTCTGTGGATGGAGAAATTCCCGGGCATTTTTTTTTATCTTCTTGTGGAAGGGGTTCGGTTACAGCCAGCTGGCCTTCAGCCAGGCACTGATCTTTTCCCGGGCAAGGCAGAAAGCTGGAGACGGAGTCAATTGCTTCTGGTAAAAAAGACGATGTTGCTGGGAGTCCCAGTTGTCACACAAACTCCACCAGCTGTTTAAGAAAGATGCTGAGCGAGGTGACAGGAGACTCAAAAAAAAAATCCAAATAAAAAATAAAAAAAAAAAAATAGGAAGACGAACAAAATTACCCAATACAACTGTTCCGAGAGTTGTTTCTTTTCTGAAAGCACCACCTCAAAAACTTTTTTACGGTAAAAAGGCAGCTTCAAAACCAGCAGTGGTAATAATAACAGGAGCTGACCCGGCCAGAGGACCATAAATGTTAGCCAATATCCAAGAAAAGACTAGACCACTCATGACTGTAAATGTCATCATTTTTGATTACATCATTCCAGAAGCAGGATTCAAGACACCTGCCATACCCAGATGAAGCGGGAGTTAGCTATTTATTAGCTTTTCAGCTAAAAAAGATAAAAGCGCTACGCTAGTTTCAAAGGGTGGGCTACACGGTCATAGGAATTTCATCCTTAAAGACTGTATTGGAGGCCTTGGAGTAGGCATAGGGCCCAGAAAGCACATCCTGTTCTTATTAAAGCTGTTCCAGAGACTAACCCTTTTCATGACCAGTAACCACCTTCTAGCTTCCAGGCTAAGTGTGTTCTATGTCTGTTCCCCTTCCTTTGGGCATTTAAACCCAGATTTTGAAGTTCGTCCAGTTTTATTTCACTGTGGTGGTTTTTTAGCTCTCACTTCATCCATAGCATTTTCCTAGGTTTTACTCTTGATTTTAGGACAATTCTGTTCCCTTTCAGCTTTGCCTTCACTAGGCTAAACAAGCTATATTCCCACAGGGACATAAACCCCAAGAATCCCAGGAACCCCTCTCCAAATTCATCTTTTTGAACACGGTTGGCAAGAATTAACACGTGGGGTAATTCTACGGAGGGTAGATCACCTTTCTCTCATCTGAGAACACCATTTACAGAGAAACTTCACATTTTTCAATCATCCCGTAGCAAATAGTACATTCCAGTCTTCCTCCTGCTTATCTACTTCTAAATTACGAGTTTCAATGGAATATAGGGTATTTTCGAGTGTAGCTTTACATTTTTTGCTGGTACCTTTAATTCCTTTTCTTTTGCATACTTTCTCACACTTATCTTAATTTTCCCACGGGAGATTTAAGGCCTCCTCTGTATCGCCAGCGCATCTCATTTTCCCCTATCAATACAAGTGCGCTCCAGTTGTTATGCCAGCATCATTAAAGAAAAATCTTCAACCAAATCCAGTGCCAAAACTCACTCATGAGACCCTCCTCTAGCAACCTGTCTCTCTTTTAGTATAACTGCTATCTCTTTTACCAGTTCTGACCCACATTATGGTTCTAGCACCTCCCTCCTTAACAATTTAAATTATGTATTGCCTACGTAACACCACAGAGACCTCTGAAGAGGCAATATAGCAGATCTAACTAATTTCTTTTGCTTGAAAAATTAGTTGTCTTATAACGAGGAATTGATCCAAAGAGATTTACATGAAATACTTTTGGCAAAGATAAATATCTTTTCCCGATCTTCCTTCTTACCTAAATATCCTTTCTTTGCTTATTACTGGGTTTGGAACTTGGGATACTCAGAATGATCTCTTTCCAAAAAAGCTGTTTTCTTGTAGATATGTCCGTATTTGTAGATACGTAGATATTTGTATGTCTCCAACTCCTGCTCATCTCAATGTTTAATCAGGAGTCGCTTACCTTCAGCCACTCCTCTTGAGCCAATCGACATTTTTTTTTGTGACAGCACGACACTGTGGAATTCCCGGAGTCTAGAAGATGCTCCGAAAGTACAAGGTCCTCCCGTAGAAATAATTTGCCCTTAGCGAGCAGTCAGGATTTGAAGAAAGGCGTTTTGGGTCACCAGCAAGATTTAAAGCTCAAACTACCATTGAGGGATGCGATTTAGGGGCTCACATCGGGTCAATGATGCAAAGGGTTCAGGTCTACCCCGCAGCTGGGCTTACATGACTTTTGCACCAAACCCCTTCTACTCATGTTTCTTCACCTCTCATGTTTCAGTTTCCCTTAATTTTTCCCCTCATCTGTGGCAGTTTACCCTCAAATCACAACGAGAACGGAAAACTGGGGACTTTTACAACGCAACGCTTCCAAGCACTCCGCACGTCTGCGGAGACCACAGCAACAACCACCCTGAGCATTTGTAAAATTACCAAGAATTCACTCCAATAAAAGCGATGGATCCTCAGCTTTTGGAAGCTCTAGGCTTTACAGCCATGTAAAAGAAAAACCAAAGCTTTGGGAAAACTTCCTAAAGAGAAAGACAAACACTGAACTGTATTATTTTCTCTTCCAAATTTCATCTGTCTCTAAAGCCCAAACTTCTTCAAACTATTTTCATTACATTGTTATCTTTAGATTTTTAATTAATTTGCACCGAAGTCCCTAGTATTTTCATTCCTTAGCATCCTGCTCAGCGTGGCCCTAGAGTAAAGAATACACATTCACACTCTTAGAAGGGAGAGATCTTACCATATTTAACAAGAAGCATCTCTGACAGTAATTGGAGTTTCGTATCAAGGTAAATAAATGGTGAGATCATAAGAACATACTCTAGTGGCCACATGCATCCGGCAAACACTAACATCAGAGAGCGAATTTAACATACAGTCTCAGTGGATATGAATTTTCTGTAAACAAACAATCTGAAGAAAGCCTCACTTTTGTCATCTGTTATTCCCATTGAAGAAAAATGAATATTCTGTTTCATACTTTTCCTACCAGGTGGCTTCATTATTTACCACTACTCTTTTTTTTCCCCTCATCATGCACGTAATACTTTAATACCCTCAATGAGGATGGATTAACTTACTTTCCTCAACTGTAGCATTCAATGCAAATTATCCAAATTATTCCATAAACTAGAAGGATGGTACTTCACAAGGGTGCACTGGAAGACCTGTCCCTCATATTGCTTGAAACAACCGCTCACTTCTATCAAGATACAAGGCTCCCCCCCACTTTTTCACACACACACACAGTATTTATTGCCACAAGTACAGGGCACGGAGTGGAGCAGCAGACAAGGATGGAGACAGTCACCGTGAGATACCAGAGGCTTCGCTCTTCCCAGCCACTGAACACGGGAGGAAACTTGGGCAAGTCACTTAACTCTTCTCTGTAAGACAGAGATAACGGTGCTTCCTCCCTTCAAACAAAGTGCTGGAGGCTTCAAAATTCCTAGACTGAGAGGTGTAAAATCCCTTGATGATGAGGTAAGTGCCTTGAGCAAATAGTGGCTGGATAACTCCGAACTGAAGTTTGAGCACTCTTTAAACAGGGTTGAGTTCAGAGCAGAGAAAGCAAAGGCCAGCACAAAGGGGTGGGTCCCTCCTACACACCTAGAAATCGGTGGCTTCAGCAGAAACAGGACTGGCCTCTAAATGTTGAAGTTGTGCTAAGGTGTCTGCTAAAAGAGAAAGAAATACTTACTCTGACCTGGAAAAAAAAGAAAGGCAAATGCCGTGGCTTTGAAATAAAAGAGCAAAAAAAGAAAGAATAGGCTCAGGAGGGTTTATAAATCCTCTTAGGCAGCCTCTCAATATTCCTTTTCCAGTAAATTTCGAGTGGGGCTTTAGCAAATGGTAATTTCCAGGAGGATGGTCAGACACCCTGATGCCATTTCTGCTTTCATCCTGATTAGAACAGCAGTCAAGTTTGATGGGGTTAATTCATCAGGTCTAAACAAACCTCAGTAGAAATACAGCCTCATTGTAGTACCTCTACTTGGGAACAGCCTTAGTTGGCTCTAAGCTTCTTCAGTTATAGCTTTGCTGGATACTCAAGAAAACAAAGTAAAAATAAATTTACAGCGACACCAAGACAGGAGGTAGCTTTGGGTCAGGGTGCAAGATTCAGATGACCCTCCTAGTTGAGATGAAACCTCTTAAAACTTCTTAAAAAGACATCGTTCCTATCAAAGATTCTAGTGCGAGGCAAGGAAATGAGACATTTCTGAAGGACTGAAGCAGCAGGGCAAAACCGAGTAGAGAGGACAGCCCCTTTGTACAGCTCTGGGATATAAAAGGGTCAAAAGCCTTTCTTCATGGAAAAGGACAGTTGTGAAAGCCGGAATTGTTCAAGCCGCTCCACCTTGTTAGATCACAGCTATGTTTGCCACCTCTCCTCCTCTAGACCATGTAACACCCCACCGCCGCACCGAACTCCCACGCTTAGAAGACTCCAAGGGCTTCCCGGCTCTTCCCCTCCAGCTGCACAGCATGGGTTGCGGGAGCCGCGTTGCCCTTTGCTCACCGTAGCCGCAAAGCCCACCTCAACCTTCCCACCGCCATATCACAAGGATGGGAGACGCTTCTTGGATGACCAGGCCAACAATTCCCCAGGCTGTATCTTCCCCTTCAAACGCCCACCGTGGTACCACCGGAGACCGATGGCCAGCCCTTGTAGCCTCCAGGTATTCCCCGCAGGGTAAGCGTTTCTGTTTATTAACTCATTTAAGAGGTGCATGACTGAGAAGGGGGGAGAGTAATCAAATCATTTTAAACGCTTGAGTCCCACCAAGCTGTCCATGCTGTGCTGTACCCTACTACAGTAGTTATAACTACAAGTTGCTACCATCTGCAGTTGATTGAGCAAAAAGGGAGGTGAGATTTTCACTTCTCTGCTGAGCTCTGCTCATTTTGTTGACCCACACACCCTCTCACCCCCTTCTCCACTGGTTTGCTGCATGGCATTTGACATCGAGGTCCTCCTCTCCCCCTGATGCATAAGCCATCTCCCTCAGAAACAGCACGCACAACAGGCCCTACCTCCTGGTCATCAGTAAGGATGGAGCAGGACCTCTTGTCTACTTCCACCCTGACCTACCTGCTTGTATCTGCTCTGGGTGGAACAGGCTGCCCAGAGAGGCTGTGGAGTCTCCTTCCATGGAGATACTCAAATCCACCTGGACACGTTCCAGTCCAAACTGCTCTGGGTGACCCTGCTCTGGCAGGGGGTTGGACTAGATGATCTCCGGAGGTCCCTTCCAACCCCTACCATTCTGTGATTCTGTGTATATTCTCTCACGAGACGTTTCTCCGAAGCTTCAGAAAATGAAGACACTCTCAACATGCAGAAGGAATTCAAGTGTGGAAGTCTGTCCCTGCCTCTTCCACTCCATTTTAAGATCCTAAATCCTTATGATCCCAATAGGAAGTTGGAGTCTCTAAACTCCAGTTTAGCCAGAGTGAAAAATAAGCATCAGGAATCCCTAGTTCCTTTTGCAAGTGTTGCAATCTTTCTAAGAAGCCGACAAACACCTCCGGTCAGCTGGCCCATCACTTATCTTTGAGATTATGTTGTCATTGTTACTGGTGACGTCCAAGGGCTTTCCATACATAGTACCACCAGAAAAGCCACTGGTGAACGTCTCTGCATCTTGGGCCACGACAGGAGTGCACCAGATGTATATTTTAGAAAGCAGAGCATGTATCAGCCTCTTCATAGAGCCCTGTCAGAACATTTGATTAATGGTGACGTGCTGGAAATCCTAAGCAAAAAACACAGCCCCTCATTAACTGTTCCACCAGATCAAAGCCATGTGGCCACAGATACACAGCACCAAATGTGGTTCCTGAAGCTCTTTTGCCACCCTGAGTGCTTCAAACCAAAAAGATTTCAGGCTAGCAGAAGGTTTGGGAGACATGTTTTCATAGCTCCTGAAATCTGAGAGAAAAAAGATTCACATTAGACTCCCGTGATTTAAAAAAACCATTAAAGCACAATGAACACTGTATTTAAATTACTTGGTACAGAAGGAAGAAGACGCTTTCCACTCCTGCTCCATGGCCCACAGGTTAATGGACTAATACGATAAAACAATAGGTTATAATAGGACTCTCAATACAATTAAAATCATAAAACTAATGATGATCTGTTTCGGATGAAGTCACTGATGAAAATAAAGCATTAAATATTTTTCCTCATTTATTAAGCAATTGAAGATTTCAGCCATGCAAAAGTGTGATTTTACAAGTATGCACTCGCACGCACGCAGACAAATCTGCGTAAAGAGATACATTTAAGGTCACTAAAATCTTGTACTACCAGATTTCCCTTACTCATACCAGGGAATTATACTAATTTCTACACCAGGAGGATTACTTTTGAAAGAGCTTAAGATAGGCATCCAACAGAAGAAAATACTTGCTGAAACAGACTGTGGTATGCTACAGAGGGGAAAAAAAAAACAAACCAGAGATGTGCTTTGGAGCAGAGAAAGCAATGAAAAAAAAAAACCCCACCAGCTATCCTCCCTCCCATACAGAGCTCCTTAAGGAAAGACAAGTTAAACCATTCGTCTGTGCTTCAGTTCACTTTTTGGAAAAAAAACACGAAAGAGGGGTCAGAGATCCTCAGTGTCACAGTGTAAAACTTCCAAGTCACTGTCAACCCTCCAACAAGGCACAGGGTAGCACAGACCTAAAGCTAGATAATTCCAATTCACTCCCTGAAGGAGCAGAGCAGTGGTAAACCCAATATCCAAGGACCCAAATGGGTGGGTGCTCTCAAAGCACTGGTGCCCCACAAGGGTCAGGTCGGGATTTGTTGTGCAACAGTTCTCCAGCGGGGATGAGAGACCAGCATGAGATAAGGGAATAACAATTACTCCGGCCATAATGGGGTAAGAGGAGGAAAAAGGCTGAGAAATGCTGTTTGACCCCCCCATCCAATTCAGCAGACTTCAGGACTGGAGGCAACAAAACTGTGTGCAATTGGTCATCTCCAACTTGGCCTCCTACCTTGTTTTGGAAGTGTGGGAGGTCACAGAATCACAGAATCGCATGGGGTTGGAAGGGACCTCTGGAGATCATCTAGTCCAACCCCCCTGCCAAAGCAGGTCCACCCAGAGCAGGTCGCACAGGAATGTGTCCAGGCGGGTTTTGAATGTCTCCAGAGAAGGAGACTCCACCACCTCCCTGGGCAGCCTCTGCCAGGGCCCTGCCACCCTCACAGGAAACAAGTTCCTCCTCAGGTTTAGGTGGAACTTGTTATATTCAAGTTTGTGCCCATTTCCTCTTCTCCTGTCCCTGGACACCACTGAAAAAAGACCGGCCCCATCCTCTTGACACCCTCCCTTGAAGTATTTCTAAGCATTGATCAGATCCCCCCTCAGCCTTCTCTTCTTCAGACCAAAAAGACCCAAGTCCCTCAGCCTCTCCTCGTAAGGGAGATGCTCCAGGCCCCTCATCATCTTTGTAGCCCTCTGCTGTACCCTCTCCAGCAGTTCCCCGTCCTTCTTGAACTGGGGAGCCCAGAACTGGACACAAGTGCTCCAGACGGGGCCTCACCAGGGCAGAGTAGAGGGGGAGGATCACCTCCCTCGACCAGCTAGACCTGCTAGGATAGGGATGTTACCTCCCATGGAGCCTCACGATCCTTTCACAAGTCCTATTTTCCTTTCAAATGATGTCAGGAGTTTTCCCTATCACAAGACATATTCCAGTCTGTCTTGCCATGGCGCTTTGAATACATTTCTCCAATATCTAACACAGCCAAAACTCATCTGCTGTTAGCGTGAAACAGCGTGATCTGCAAGGACAGACTGGAAAGGAAGGGAAGGAAACCAGGTTTCAGCTGGAATTTGTATTTAGGAAGACACCTACTGTTGAGATGAAACAAACACGAGAAGTAAAGCATTTCAAAGGTCTTCATTACTCTGCCCATCCACTGTCACATCCTTTCCTGTCGAGAGTCTACCCATAAGCAAGAAAAGCAGGTGACCCACTAACACGGTGGTCCTTTCATCTTTTCCACTGCATTGGACCAGCATCAAGGGGGCCACAAACCAGTTTGGGATTAGAAAAGGGGCAAGGCAGGTCCAACGTAGAAGTACCTGTTCCAAAAGCTTATTTTCTGCATTCCCAGTGAACTGACCCTCAATAATTGACATTAATGATTTGTATGACAGTGAGACTGAGGGATCAGCTGGAGAGCCATGGGGCCTGAACACCCATTGTAAAGGGAAAAAAAAACAACAAAAAGTTTGCAATCTAAGTAACAGAGCAGGAGAACAGGATTTACCTTCACACTGCAGATGGAGAAGCACCCCACAGCCAGAACGAAGTGACTGGTTGAAGAGGAGCTAAACCAGGACTCGACCACAGATTTCTCCCATCTCAGTCCATTCCCCAAACCGTAGCTGAGTGTTTCCCATGCAGCCTTGGAAGACTTGCATGACTAAGTTCCTCTGAGGTTGCTGCACTTTGGCCCCATCCCACATGGCCCCGTGTGTGTTCTCCACTGCCCTTCATCCGAGCCTCTTTCCGTGGCCTCTCTGGAGCCCTCTGGGGACAAGCATCTGTGACCCTGTCAAAGAAACAGTCCAGCTACTTTCTGCTCCCCACACCCTAATGTCCCATGAGCAGAGAAAGGCTCTTTCCCAACCTCAGGGATGCTCTGGCTCAACTCCTTTCCTCCCAAGGAACAGACCATCAAAGCCAGTTAGACACCCTCATTTCTGACGCCCGCAAAAGCCACGTCCCTCTTTGCTTCATCTAGAGACTCGGGCACAACAATTCACACCCATATATGCGCCTCTGCCACTTCTCAGGGCTAGGTCAAAGTCATCTTAGTAGTTCAAGAACCTTCTTCCCTTATATACGTTGCCTCCTCTGACTTGGATGGTCTCTCTCCATCTCCCTCTCTTCAGCCCTTCTTGCTCACAGCCAGCCCTACAGTCGCACCCAACCTCCATTCCTCCTTCCTCCCCAGGATCTCTTCATCTCCACAAGCGCCTCCGAGGTCCCTTCTGCTTCTCCCGCTGCCTTTGAAGCTCAAAACCCATCATTAGCCCTCAATGTCTTTGCTCTGCGCTGTCTGGGAAGTTTCAGGGCTCCAAACACCTTCTCTGCCAGCGGACTCGGCCGGATTGATTTCCCTCACCTTTCAGCTCTCCCACCGTCCGCAAGGGATCCCCCTTGAACGAAAGCCAGAGCTCCGGAGCCGCCGGAGCCATATGCTCTCAGGCTTCTGCCTTTTGCTCAAAAAGCACGGTATTCAGCCATGCATCAAGACTTCCGAGCCACGGGCAGAATTAATAAGGTACAGAGGGACACCTTCTCCCTTCTCACCTTGGATGATGGCACCTACATTATGTGTGTTTATGCAGCTATTTTCCTGATGCCGACTGAGATACGGGCAGTCTAACAACACCGCCGTATATTATTTTTCACTATTTGTTTTGGGGCTGGAAGAATGCCATAAAAACTGTGAAGAAAATTGAGAGCAGATCCTTTCAGCTGGTGTAAATCTAGATACCTCCACTGCATTGATTTTGGTGGATTTATGCCAATTTCAACAGTACGGAGATTCAACCCTCAAAATATCAAGTCATATGTTTAGTGCATCTTCCAGATCCTTAATAAATTATGGAACATGATTTTCATTTCACTAAAACTCGGGCAACAAGATAGTTTTGTATGGAAGGAAATTAATTGAGAACCTACTAGTCCTAGACAAGTTCCTTTGCATCTGACGCTGGTCCAGACTTGGAAATTAGAGTGGAAGAACAGTACGGCCCTGTTATAATATCTGTCCCAGCAACTTGAGCTTTACCCAAAAAACGGTTAGATGAGGTCACACGCTAAGGATTTCACCTTATCTTAATTAAATTACGATGTGTTGATTCCCTGCCTTGCTTTTCAAATGTGAGGTGACAAAGATCACTGTAATCTACAGTTAATGAAACACTGTATTCTCATTGATCGCATCTTTTCTTATCGTTTTTAAGAGAATATTGTGCTTTTGAAATGACAGAGTCTCCTTTCCTTGAAGAAGCTCTTGCTGTCTGCCAGTGATCTTCTTGTTACATGCTTTGAGAGTCTGCTCCATTTGCAATTGGAGTCAAACTATCAGGAACTTCTTGAACCACCAAATAGCTGGCTGGCAGTAAAATTTAGCCAACACAATGCACCTTGAGCTGCTTTCTTTGCGAGTGTCAGATGGATGGGGTTGCTAGAGATTCACTTTATTAATTGTCTTCCTTACTGTCCTCAAAGTGTATGATTCCATTAAAATAAAGTGTGTGGGGGGGGAATTACTCAAAGAATCAGCTTTGTAGGAACCTGAGAAAAATACGCTGGAATTGTAGGCAAGTTGAACCCCCCCAAGGTAGCACTCCTGAGTAAAACAAGCATATTTATTGCAAGAAGCTATTCCAAATACTGATCCCCGGATCTCAATTCAAGCCAGGCTTTCGCCTAAGTCCTCTTCAGAACAGGGGCAGCACTGGGATGTCTGGAAGCCTTCCTCTCTAGTAGGAAGATTCACCTGAATCAGGAGAATCCTGAATTCTGAATCTTCTAATTTAGAATCCTGATTCTGGATTGGAATTGTTGATGTAACTCTTTTGTATGCCCCCCACTGACCCTTTTTGCAAATACAGTAATTGCATTCGGTTGCTTGTTTCAGAAATAAATTGATTTTTCTTCAAAGTTTTGGGAACAGGAACAGATGCTGCAAATTCCTTAATGTACTTCGCACCTCGGGATTCAACCAGCCCTAGTGAAATGGCTGGATTGGGATGTAGTGCTTTGACAAGTGCTATTTAATGCTGTGGTCAGAGGAGACGACGTTTGCGATGTTATCCCGAGAGGGGGCCAGGTTCTAAGGGCACTGACAGACTGCACTTCATTTGTTACAGCAACCCCATGGTATCCAGTAGACATCACCATTTTGACTCTGTTGAGTGAAACAGGTTCGGTGGTGTCCTACATCTCGTTTCCATCAGGCTGTCTCCACTCGGAAGAGTACCAGATGTCACCTAGAGCCTTTGCTGAATTTTCTCAACTCTTTCCCTCCTTTTGGGGTTTTCACCTGGTCTCCCCTGTACAGGTCTGAGATGCTCTTTTCCTCTTTCCTTTTCTTTATACTACTCATCCTCCAGGAGGGAGCGATGCTTTAGTCATGGCCGCGTGGAGAGAAAGGTCCCGGATTCATGGTTCCACCCTCCCTATGTCTGACAGCAGCCCGAAACCACAAAGGTTTCTGTTAAATTCAACATTACAGGAAACATCTATACACCATTATATTTATATAGGTGAAGATCTTAGAAATCTGGCTGGCTCTATCTTTTAGTACCCAACTCAGCACTATTGTCTGGCCAAACTAAAGGTCCTGGTTTGTTCTTCAGGGTAATAAAGAGAGAAAGCCTTCAGCCTGTGCTCTTCTCTCCAGCCTTCTATCCACCCTGAGAACTGCAAGACTAACTTAAAATCATTACTGTATTTGTTTGGAGTTATTTATTTGCTTTCCTTTTTTTTTTTTGGTACTAGTTTCCTTTTTTTATTTACTAGTAAACAGTCTGTTTCCTGCAAGTTTCCCCACACTTCACCCCTAAATCTATGGAAACCAAAATCCTTTTTAGCTTTTTATGTTTTTTTTTAATAAAGGGGGCATCCAAAATAAAACAACATCGCACTCGACTCCAAGAAGTAGGGCTTCATTGAAAATATCAAACAGCAGATTTTGCAGCCCTTTTTGTCATCAGCCAAATACAAGGAGCCTCAAAAGTGACCTTCGCCGTCATATCAAAACAACAGGAGGTCTTCCTTCCCACACGCAAAGAGGGACCAGGGGACCATCAAAATAAAATCCCTCATCTCAGTAAAAAAAAAAAAAAAATAAAATTCATTGACCTTGTTCACTGCTTTTGGGAGGAAGGAAATACAGCAAGAACAAAGTGTCCAGTTATGTCGATGCCAGTATTTGCCAAGTGCTGGGGATCAGGTGGTGCAGACGAGGCGCAGACAGGAGTAGCTGAGCAGGAATTTCACCCCGGGCCATCGCTTGAGGCTTTGAGGACCAGCAAGGAACAAGACCAACAGTTTTGAGTCTAAACATTAAAAATTCACCCTACAGCTCTGAAATTTCAGTCCAGGTGGAAGTCAAATTTATGATGCCCACACCAGTCTCTCCATAACGGTCCCTGAGGCCTTAAACCAGCAAATACCTGCACCCCCTCAGACCTGCCATTTGGTTCCCAGTTCTCCCAGTAAAAGCCTTCTTGACCAGTGCTCCGGTCTACTTTCCCCCAGCCAGGGAGAAGACAGCAGCAACTACCCCCAGGTCCATTTTCTACACTTTATTTTTTGGCTCGTAGGCCGGTTTCTTCTGGAAGGCCTGTGTAGGTGTTGCCAGGAGTTTGAGCGTTGGGTCCCTCTAGGCCAACGCCTACGGAAGCAGAAAAGAAAAGCATTAACCATGGGCTGGTTGGGCAGGAAAGACCTTTCCTTCTCCATAACAAGCCCCAAGCAAACAATCTGTGCTTCTGCATACAGCAAGGGGGTCTCCCCTACAGCACACTGTGGGGCTACCATCTTATGGGTCCATATGATGGGGCCCAACACAACAGCAACCTTTTGCTCCTCTTTTCCTGGGAGTACCAGATACTACAAAGACCTTTTCCTCTGCACCGTACTTAACTCCTGACCTCCCAGGAAGGATCCAGTGCTTACCTTTGACAAGCAAAGTTATTAATTACAACGCAAAACCTGCACAGAAATGCTCAGTCTGAAATAATTTCAAAATTTATAAGTCTACACTTACAAGCCTGTAAATATTTCACCATTCACACCCATATTTTCACTATTCACACCCATATTTTCACCTAAAAGACTCTTGAAGCTTTTTTCCAAGGTAGGTTTTTTTTTTTTCTTTCTTCTTTTTCTTGGGAACCACATCTTGTCAGAGGGATGAAATGAAATATTGGTGGTCTTCCATTTGTGAGTTGATTATAGCTAATGGACTCATCGTCATCGTAGGAGATTTTTTTCTTTTCTTCTTTTTTACTTCATATTCACCAGTCGTGGAATGTAGCAGCACAAAATACAGTCTTTATTCTTTATTTCATTCACTATAGCAAGTATTCCGAGTAGCCCATAGTGACATTTGCACAAAGGAGCATTTGCAAGGTGAAAGACAGATATTCTGTGAAATATTTTGCTTGTCATCAGTTTTGTGTTCTTATATCTGGGACGGAGACATCCCCTGACAGGTAAGTTCAGTCAGCAGAGGGAAGAGGAGCGGCGCCTCTCTCAAAGGCTAGACCACACTGCTCCCGTGTGGTTTCTGTGGAAAACAGAACGGGCTGAACCGAGGCTGTTCTACAGGGAAACTTGTGTTAAAATCAGGAACTTCATCTATGGCTGTGTTCAGGCAGCGTTTGCCGTTTGGCTCCTGCAAGGATTCAACCCCAAACGCCGCACACGTTTTTAGTGAGAGTTGCGAATATTTCCCTCCCAAGAGAGAAGCCTGAGAAGTCAAAGGCTACTGAGGACCAAATACCATCCCCAGCAGAAAGCATTTCCCGGATCAGGTCCTCAATTTGCCAAGTATTTAATCCATAATACACATTTACATCAACTGAGGTGACAGATACAATATAAAGTATTATGGAATCAGAACCATTAATGCCAACTACAATAGAAAAATGACCAGAAAAATAATTGTATGCTGGATAGACTTGTTGTTCGAGCATGTGTTAAGACCAATAGCGTTTCCTGCATATATATGACATTTAATTCCTATGAGTTTTACACAGCTAATATTACATTAATTCAGTGTATTCTTTTCAGAATGATCTAAATTGTTCTCTCTCATTATCAAACTATCGCTGCAAACAGATGGTGAAAATAGCTGTCTTTTTCAGAGTAAGAGTATTTTTAATCTATTCCATCAGAGGCCTGCCTTCCTTAAAGTCAAACTCAAAAGCTATTCGCCCTTATCTGGTGAACACGCAGACAGGAGGGGTGAGAGAGGGCTAAAAGAGAAATAATTCCATATAGAAACGAGCTTTATAGAAGAAACCTCAAAGAAAACCCCCAAAGCTAACTCTGCCCAACTCCCCCCCTTTTCCCTTTCTATGGAAAACCAGCAGAGCAACAGCTCATATAAATACAGGAGAGGAGTTCAGCACGGGGAGGGCAAGAGGGAAGAGAAATTCCTATTGGATTGTGGAAGCAACAGCCATCCCCGAGCCCGTTACTGCATCGTCTCAGATTTGCTTGCAGGCCTCATTTCAACTTAAAATAAAAAATAAATAAAAATATTTGTGAATCAGACAGAAACATGATATCTTAGAACTGAATCAGAGGATCTGTCAACATACCCAGGAGTTTACTTTTAACGCCTACCAAGTCTTAACCACACGCACACACAGAGGATGGAGCATAATGAACATGGATTTAAAGAGTTCAAATGGTTCATAGGCCCTCAAAAGGGATGAATGGCTCTGAAGGAGACGTTATGGTGCATCAAGCAAATCCTCCTTAGTTCACACAATTATTGACCCGAGACATCACAATTATTCCTTCAGAGCCATTAAGGGTCAAATGTGTTAATCCCATTGCCACCACAGATTATTTGTTATACAGTTTAGGGTAAGGAGGATGTTCTGTGGAAACTGCACACAGTCGTTTTTATGGAGACTACCTCTCTCCCCTGTGCCAAATTACAAAATCACAGAATGGCTCAGGTTGGAAGGGACCTTAAAGATCATCCCTGGGCAGGGACACCTCCCACCAGTCCAGGTTGCTCCAAGCCCCCTCCAACCTGGCCTTGAACCCCTCCAGGGATGGGGCAGCCACAGCTTCTCTGGGCAACTTGGGCCAGGGCCTCGCCACCCTCACAGGGAAGAATTTCTTCCTGAGATCTCATCTAAATGTCCCCTCTTTCAGTTTAAAACCCTTCCCCCTCATCCTATGGCTCCACTCCCTGATCAAGAGTCCCTCCCCATCTCTCCGGGAGCCCCTTTAGGGACTGGAAAGGGCTCTAAGGTCTCCCTGGAGCCGTCGCCTTCTCCAGGCTGAAGACCCCCAAGTCTCTCAGCCTGTCCTCACAGCAGAGGGGCTCTAGCCCTCAAAGAAACTCCACGGCCTCCTCTGGACTCGATCAACAGGTCCATGTCCTTCCTGCACGGAGGACTCCAGAGCTGGATGTGGTAGTCCAGGTGGGGCCTCCCCAGAGCGGAGCAGAGGGGCAGAATCCCCCACCTCGCCCTGCTTGGCCACGCTTGCTGGGGATGCAGCCCAGGATGGGGTTGCCTTTCTGGGCTGTCAGCGTGCATTGCCAGCTCATGTTGAGCTTCTTGTTCACCAGTCTGTGATTCATCTATGTTCTTGATACCCAGAGGGAAGTGGTTTTGTATCCTCCTAAAACTGCAAAAGCCAGTGACAAGCAGAGGTTGAAGCAGAGAAATGCCAACTCCCTGCCAGCTGTACCAGCTACGGGAAGACACTTCTGCAACCCTTATTACAAGCCCTACCAAGTAGCCAAGTCCACAAGAGCTAGCGTGGAACTGCAAGACGTTTCTTCATCCTCTCGGCTGAGCACACCAATCTCTCAGCTGCCTACTCCAAACAGCTCCGGGCACATTTTCCCCTCGAGAGACACACTTGCACCCTCTTTTCCGGGCAGTGCCTTAAAGAAGCAGCTTGTACCGACTCAAAACCCACAGTGAAGAAATAAAACCTTCATCAGCCTTTCTCTGATGAAAAACTGCTGACGTGTAACAGCTGGGACACATCGTCAGAAATGAGCATTTCTGAAGTTACTCCTTTCTACCCTACACTAAAATTGACATAACTGGTCAATTCAAACTTATTTTTTCTCAACAATGCAATTCTTTGCCTTCTCTAAAACCAGGAGAGCAAGAATGGCCAAGGTAGGAATTGCTTGGAACGCCTTAAAAATAATTTAAAACTATTCTTTAGCTCTCTCAACTTCACCCACGATAAATAAAGCTAAGCTGAAACTACACAACTTTAGGCTACGTTGGACTGGTGATTTTTGAATGAGTTTGCCATGATATTCCTCCCGCAAACAAGAGCACAAAGGGAACTTCAGGTCATCTCCTCGGTGGAAGTGAATGGGAACAGTGCCCAACCCCGCAGTCCTCCAGCTGTGGAACGATGTTGCACTTCGATATAATACACAAAATATTTGGGACGGTAAAAGAAAGGATCCTTTAATGCCGTAGCAGTTCACCCAAAAGTGTTCCAAAACACCACATAACTCACTCTGTCGTGACTGCAGTCTTTCTTGCACCATTCCTGTGGAACACAGATACACTTTTAAACATGGAATAAGCAAAGAGGAGCTATATAAAAATAGCACACAACACAAGGACGAATATAAACCATTTACTGCATTATCTCCCACTACAGAAGACTACCCTGTGGTTCCCGCTTTCCTCTGCTACTTGGAAGCTATATAATTGCTCATCTCATGATAATGTTATTTCTGTTGCCTCCACTCACACTGTACATCGCTCTCTGTCCTGTAGGATATACACATATGCTAATATGATATACACATACGCTAATATATTATTAATATGATAACACAGGGCCTCGTCCTCTTGCAGTTTTTTAAGATTGAGTTGGCAACAGCTGCACTGCTGCTTCTGTTAAACTGTTTTACAGTAGCAGAAAACTTCTGGGGAGGCAGGAGAAATAAAAAATTATCTTCATCTGGCGCCTAAATTGGCCTCCAAAATGTCATCAAAATATTGCTTATAAGATGCGTTTTTGCAAAGTGTGGGAAAACTCTTCAGCGGTGTTTGGGTTATTCACTTGGGTGGAAAAAAAGCAGATTTTGGATGTGTGCACACCTCAAATCGCACACCAGCTGAACATTTATAACTTCTCATATAGATATCTGAACGTTACAGAGAGCGGGAGGGAGGTGGAAGGTAAATGAAGAGAGAAATACAGGAAGACAATACTTTTAGCACACACCAGACAAAATGTTTTACATTTGCTCCTCCCTTCAAGATAGGCAAAACTTCAACAAGTGAGCACTGCAAGCTCGTAGGTAGAATATCTGACCTGCAAAGTCAAATTTTATAGTGGTACCAAAGCATTTCACAGCTCCTAAACAGTGCCAGCGGAGACACCGGATCCTCTGTTTTCAGTTCTTTTTGTAAAGGCAATGAAGTCCAGATTCAGCAAAGTACTGGAACAGGTTCTTAAATGCTTAGCAAGAGTGTTACATCAACTAACATGTATGCAAGAAGTCAGAAGATTCAAGCTAGGCATGCCTTGAAAATGTTTTCTTGAATCGATATCACTCATCTGACTGAGAGCCGGTGGGAAAATACTAATATGGGGGCTCGCATCCGTTTCCCCCTCTTTCCTCAAACCCACAAATCCAGAACTACTCAACCACGTTGAGCAAACAAAGATTCTCTACTCACTTGTTTTCATGAACAAGAAATTCAAAGTAATCTTTTCCTTTTAACCGCTCTGCCCTGAGGAAAACTCTTGTTCTGCTTTTACCTTGAATTCACTAAGTCCTGTGAGAGGTGATTGTTTACACTTGGCCAAACGTTTTCACATTTGTGCCAAGTTTAAAACCACAGATTTGTTCTTCGCAATGATTATCGATGCTAAGATGATGACCACGCTCTGTGTTGCTCTCATCTGCTTAGAGGTATAACGAAGTTTTCTACCAAAATATTTCCTTTTAAACCTACAAGTAAGACAAGGTCTTTCACATACAACCCAAACTGAACATAAATAAAGGTACTTGCTAAAGGCCCTACCTGGTGGCTACCATTATTCATAATAAATGTTTTCAGTTTACCCTAGATATCAAAACCAAAAATTAATAAGTCACACCTGTATATTCAAAAGCTAGTTAGAATCTCATGTCACTATTCACAACTGATTATTCTGGAATAGCAGTCCCAGGTACGTGCTCTTTGAAACCTTTAATAAAAGTTGAGACTATGGTCACGATTTGCTGCTACTTACACCAGTACAAGAGAGACATATTTTATAAAAACAGAAGAAGATAAAGATTCAGCCCAGAACTTCAGATGCATTTTTAGTTGGAGGAATTACAATAGGTACAGGCTAAACAGAAAAGGCTGCTCTATGCCTCCTATTCCATATTTCCTCTTAGGTAACCCTGAACCACCAACCCCACTTTTCCCGTCCCTCCACTTTCCAACTATTTCAGGTCCTGGGACACGGGCTGATCCACACTGATGCCCAGATCTCTCATCTTAATGACACTGTTAATATTAACTACAAGAGCTGAAGAGTCCCGGCAGTTATAGAGGCACCAGGGGAGCAGGTACTTCAGCAAATGCAGAATTTAAAGCATGTGAGTAGCTTCTTTTATTTCAAAGGGAAGTGGTTCGCTGGAACACGGCTTCAAGGGCCATAGCTGTCTTTGGGAGACAGGTAAAACTATGACACACGTATAGAAAAATCACTGTACTAGTATAAAAGGAACCCTCAGACATCTTTCAGTCACTTTTCATTACGAGAAAGAGCTTCCCACTGCTCTCATCTGTGTAACTGTTTCCTTGTCACGAACCTTTATCATGATACAGCTACGTCAATGCTGCTGGTCACTGGAATTAGCTGCTGGCTGCTTCTTGATTAAAAAATGCTGGCCACTAAGTTCCCTTTTCAGACACTACCGTCTGATCACCAGCATTATACATCCCCATTCCTACCCACCTCACTCCTGGTCAGTGCAGGGCACACTAAACTGCTGCCACAATGATATAGAAGTTGCGAGACCCTCCCTCTTCAGGGCTCCTACAGCACGAGAAGTCTCCTCTTTAGTTTCGTCAGATGTGCCGGGCAGGAACTGATTGGGAATGTGAAACAACACATACCGCTCTAAATAACCTACTTCTTCTTTCCTTTTAGTCCTCAAGGTGTCCCGGGGAAAAAAAAAAAAAAAAAAAAAAAAAAAAAAAAAAAGAACAACTTGCCAAGAAAGCGGAAATTGAAGTGCGTTTCTAGAGAGTAATTCCATAGAAAGACTTCTGCTACGTACCAAAGTCTGCACAGAAAACCACTGCGTACGAAGCGTTGTAAGTGGAAGGTCTGAGAAGAAAACGTTTCTTTCTAAAAGGCCCACAAAGAAGAGAGTAGGTTACTCAGGTAATCTCTGCACCACGAGATTTTCTGCATGAAGATCATTAAGCACAACAGCTTCTTCTCACCCCCTCTGTAGACCAGCCCAAGTGGTTTTAATCTCCCTTTTCTCCCTTACCGCAGGACACAAAGGTTTCCACTGCAAGTTCTGAGACTGGAGTCTCACTCCGAGCTGCACAAACCAGGTGCTGAACTGACAAGCTCACTGAAACTTCTACCAAATTTCCGTGAAATGAGCCCATAAATAAAGCCTGTCAACACTTGCTGTTCTACACTGATTGCCAACATCTCACTAGTCTCAAAATAAATACCTCCTACAGCTACTTTTACTTGCCTGGAGTACTAGATCTTTAAATATAAGTTTAAAAATACCATTTCCAACGTGGATTATTGATCTTTGCTCAACGTTAAAGAGCTGAAGTCCAGCAAATCTATCTGAAAGATCAAATCAAAGTCAGTTGCCATCTCTACATAGAGCTGCTGGGCTTCGGTGGACTTCAAACGGCCACCCGTTCTGCCTGATGGAGCGATCTGTGGCAGATGCTTCATCGTGCAGTTTTGCACACAGTGGTCAGTAGCGCATTTCCAGGTTTTCTTAAATCCTGGGCAGAGGATAACTCTTCCATTCTTTCATTTTCTTTTTCTTGTCTCTGAAAATCATTCAAAAACTAACTCGGGTAATCATACATAAAAGGAGAACACATTCAGCTGCAATAAATACATATCCCATTTCAGAGCATTCTTTCTTTACAGTTTTTTAATTTTTTATTATTTTTTTTTTCAAAAAAGAAAAGCAGCCAGAGTTTTAAGGAACAGCAATATTCACTGTTAGTTTTAAAACGGACAGCAGGTTGTAAAATAGTAGGGGAAAGCAGACATACAGCTGCAAACATCAGTTCCTGTCTCAAACCAGCTATTGAGCCTTCTGGCACCCCGAGTTACCACCACAAAGAGTATTATTTCACTAGAGGTGAGTAACTCCGCAGTGCAAAACTACTTTTACTCAACTATCACGCATTTAATAGTACTTGTGTTACTGATCACCTGAAGAACTTACCCCGAGGTTTTAATGAAGTGCATTAAGCACCCAAAGAGAGATTAACACAACGTTAGTGGCAAAGAAAAAAAAAAAAAAAAGAAAACAGAAAAGAGATCTTTGAAGAGGATTGATCCACGAGTCCAGCTGGCATCTCCATCCCAAAGATGCAGCCAAATATTAGACCACCGAGATGTAAGAAAACACTGCTGTTTGACCATACTCTTCTTCCCTCAGCAAACACACAGCTCAAAAATCCAGAGTTTACATCTCCTCTGTCTGTGGGCTCATCACAAACAGTAACGTCCATCTCCTTCCTGTTACCAAAGCTGTAAAGAGCTAAACACTTGCAAAATCTCTTACGCCAGCAGGTCTGTATAGAAATACCCTAAAAGTATTAAGAACTTTGCCTTGGGCTCAGGCCATGCCTCTGTTGGCTGGACTCTGCCTATCGAACAGCCCGAGCAGCCACATGACCATTCCAGATAGATTCACCGCTATCGGGGGGAAAAGTATAATCCCACCTTCTAAACTCACGGAATCACGGAATTGTCACAGTTGGAAGGGACCTTCTAGAGACCATCTAGTCCAACTCCCCTGCCAAAGCAGGGTTGCCCAGAGCACATCACTCAGGAGCATCCAGGAGGGGCTTGAAGATCTCCAGAGAAGGGGACTCCACACCCTCCCTGGGCAGCCTCTTCCAGGGCTCTGCCACCCTCACCCCAAAGAAGTTCTTCCTCAGATTGGAGTGGAACTTCCCATGTTCCAGCTTGAGCCCATTGCCCCTCATCCTCTCACTGGGAACCACTGAAAAGAGTCCGGCTCCATCCTCCTTCAACCCACCCTTTAGGTACATGTAAACATTAATAAGGTCTCCCCTCAGCCTTCTTTTCTCCAGGCTAAAGAGTCTCAGCTCTCTCAGCCTTTCCTCATCAGGAAGGTGCTCCTTCAGTCTTCTTTGTTGCCCTGCGCTGGACTCTCTCCAGCAGTTCCCTGTCTCTCTTGAACTGGGGAGCCCAGAAGTGGACGCAGGATTCCAGTTGTGGCCTCCCCAGTGCAGAGCAGAGGGGGAGAACGACCTCAGCTGCTGATGGATAAGCAGGTGCTTCCAGGTTGACCAGTCTCACTCGGCCACCCCAATATCTCTTACAAAGCCAAACCGAGCACCAGCACCACAATGAACTGGTGCTACAGATCCCACCGCTCCCAGCCCTTGACCAGAAGCTCAGAGGGCCAAAATCCCACCTCCTGCAAGAGAGACACGTAACCACTTCTCCTTCAAATTCTCATCCTCCCCTCTGCTAAAGCACTGCACGTCACTACAGCCATCTTTTCAATGAAAGGGAACATTTATTTCAGACATGCAAAACCAGGCAACTTAATTATGACCCTTCTGATGAGACAGCTCCTAGGTTTTCCTATCAACATGTTCCCAGGCCCATTCCCAGGGGAATTCAGTGGTAACATGAAGAGCGTGACCGTTTATTTGGCTTAAGGAACACATTAATTTATCTGGCTTATAGAATTTAAACATCTGACGAATGACAGTGTGGTTGATTTTATTCATCAGCTAATTGCTTTGCCACCTGGAGCTGCAGCTTTATATATTCAGCTTATAAAAGATCTGAAAAGGATCTCAATTATTCTTTAATTTGTTCCTTGAATATAAAGTAGGAAAATCTGGCTTAATCAAACATTGTCTCAATTCTATTGGGATATGTCTAGTTACCTTATAACAAGGTAAGCTTTCATTTAATCATATGATATGATAATTCCCCACTTTCAAGCCAAGTATCCTCTTAGTTACAATCAATTTTCCACTGAAAAAATAAACATTGTCTCTTTACTGAAATCCCTGTAGAGACAAATAGTCCTTTTAATGCAACTTGCTGTTAGTACAACCACCCCAGGAATTTTTGTGTTGGAATTCATTAAACCCCCTCGTTTAGCACTGACGGGTAAATTGTGACATCCTGAGTTTTTAGAAACGACTCTTCATACACAGGGCAAATTTTTGGCATAGTTGGAAAAGTCTGGTAAAGAGCATTTGAGCAGAATGGTGGGATCTGCCAAATCTGGGGGTTATCTTTTATTTTACCATGTCATACAATTTTATTTCCACGGCATCCTCTCTGACAATTGACTGTCCAATAGGCTTTGTACTGCAAATAACAAAGAGTAGAGAAGATGTATCAAGCACAAAGTAGCTTTTCACCATAGATTTTATGTTTTAAAATTCTGAAAATCTGTGTTTCCATAAGATAGCACTAAATATATACATATATATATATATAACTGGGTCATAGAATCCTGCACAGTCACATAACAGGTATTTACCCATAACTACACACCCCAAAAAACCACTCCCCATCACTAGAGCACTTTCATCCTCTACCAGAGAAAGCCTAGATTTACAATAAGCTATAGAAAGAGCACAGAAAAGACCAAGAGTAGCCTGTGTCCCGAGGTGAGCACAGAGTATGGAGTTTGCTACCTGGAAATAGCAGGTTAAATTAAGAAGTTTAAGTTATCATCACACTGAACGTGAAGCAAATTTCAGTGTGTTTGCATAGGAGTAACTGAGAGAAGGGGGAAGAAAAAAAAAAAGCAAGCCATGCAGAGAAACCCCAGTGAATTTGAATCCATGGAAAACCCTTTCTTTAACCCAAACCTGCTGCCTGGTAGTCATGAATGCTCAGCTAGACATACTGCTTAAAACTGAGGAGTCCAGAGGTTGAAAGCAACATCCTTCTTATGAAAATGGTATCACAAGCACTGGAGAAATAATTCATAGAATGGTTTGGGTTGGAAGGGACCTTAAAGATCATCTCATTCCATCCCCCTGCCCTGGGCAGGGACACCTCCCACCAGACCAGGTTGCACAAAGCCCCCTCCAACCTGGCCTTGAACCCCTCCAGGGATGGGGCAGCCACAGCTTCTCTGGGCAACCTGGGCCAGGATCTCACCAACCTCACACCAAAGAATTTCTTCCTAATATCTAATTCTTTATCTTTTAGATAAGGAGGTGAAGCAGCAAAACCAGTTAAAAGCAAAACTAAGTCCTGAAACACTGTGGAGCCAGAGGTGGGAAGGGATAACTGAACCTGCTAGTGCTTCTACAGACAGAAGAACTTGCCTTGTAGCCACAGGACAGAGGATTGTCACACCTGGCCACAGAAAAGGCAGTGGCAATAACAGTATAGAGGGAGGAGAGTTTGAACAAGAGAGTGAAGCAGCCCCATCTGGGCCACTGTGGAATGTTTTGGCAAGATAAACATGTTTATAGGAGTTCTCAGAAGAGGAGAAAAAAAAATATCACCCAAGAAAGGAAGTGAGTGAAGAACTACCTCATTATCTGTTTTGCATCTCTGGCTTTAGTAACATACAGTCCAGCTCCCATCGCTTGCCTTAATTTGCATGGAAAGCTCCGCATTTTGCATATCTGGAATTTCATAGCACTCTAGCGTGCACTAACGGTATTAGCAACAGCAAATCGTGGCATTAACATTATTGTTGTTAATAAATTCTATTTATTTTTAAAATTGTACTTAAATTTCAGCAATGCGAGCAACCGAGCCGCATGAAGGGGGAGCAGGCACCTTGAGGGATTTGGAGGAGAGGACTAACTTAGAATCATAGAATCATAGAATGGTTAGGGTTGGAAGGGACCTCAAAGATCATCTAGTTCCAACCCCCCTGCCATGGGCAGGGACACCTCCCACTAGATCAGGTTGCTCAAGGCCCCATCCAGCCTGGCCTTGAACACTTCCAGGGATGGGGCAACACTTCCAGGGATGGGGCAACTTCTCCCGAAATGAGTTTCTCCAGAAATTCAGAGTCTCACTGTCCGTGGAAGACTTGACATGCAGGTGGAGAGCCGCAGCACACACCACGAATACAAACACACAACGGCACTTTGAATCCAAAGGCCATCGATTTGAGTAGATACAAGAAACTTGGGATTCTGGGCATAAAATGAGACCAGTGTTTCCATATCCAAATTTTATACTCTGGATTCACGAGGCGGAGCGTAAGCTTTCAGCAAAGGAGCCTGGCATTTGGCAATAGTTCCCCGAGATGTCCCTGGAGCTCGCTTCTGTGGGAATGTCAACCTTGTTCCCCCCTAGCACCTGATCCACACGTGAGGTTGAAGCTGACTTCTCAATGAGCTTTGTTCACTGAATTCAGGCAATAATGCCTATATTTTCAGCGCTGAAAAAAATCTTTCAATCAGTCTCAGCGTCGCTTCAAAGAAAGCTGGATCTTGGATGCGTTCAAGCCGTTGTGAATCTCCAGTTTGCTTACTGCCAAGTGGGGCAATGCAATGGGACCTACAAGGCATCACAGAAAGGGATAAGGTCTGTCCCACATTCCTACAGGACTAGCATAAGAACAGAGCGCCCTTTACATTCTGTAGGAGCGTAAAAGCACTATGGCCAATGATTCCTGGCAGAAATCAGACACATCCACTGTATACTTACAACTGGAGTCACTATAAAGAAGTGAAATGGAGTATCCTCTGCCACAGCTTTTAGATCATCCACTAGTGCTCCCCTTACATTTAGAAAAACCACCCGAAACCAATCACGATAACCAAATCTATGTCATTAGGGGTCATACGTGTGTACATACTGAGTAAGCACAGTTATTTGGAACTCAAGCGTGCCCTTTTGGTTTATTCCCATTCTCTGGTTATGAAAATAGCAAGAGACAACGGTAGCGCCGTTAGATTTTTGGCTCGCATCAGAGAGGCTGTCCTGGCCAACGAGGAGGGTGTATTTTGTTCTCCCAAACATATGGCAGTGATCAAGTGGAGCACTCAATCAGAGCTGTTCCCTGCTCTCCCAACTTAATCTTCTTTCTTTTTTTTTTTTTTTTTTTTTTTCAATGAATAATCTTTTGTTTTCTTAAAGAAATACCTATCCACGAAAAACACATGTTTAATGAGGATTTGGGACAGCATTTCCCTTATTAAAGAAAGCTATTATTTTCATCTTCTAGCCTGTGTTCCTTTTATTTTTTCTCTCCTCCTTCATCTCTTTTGCCTCCACCAACTAACAGGCAAAGTAAAGGACTCCTCAATTTTTAGAAACTGAAAAGCCTTGGAAGAGTTTCATTAAAGAAAAAAAAAAAGGAAAGTGGCGGGGAGCAGGGGGGAAGAGAGACAGAAAGATTTAAAATAAAAATAACTTGCGGAATAGATCGGATCTTTTTCCCAAGTTTCCAAGCTGTATTTCCCAGGCTGGAATTAAACACCATTGCCAATGGTCACCCCCTCTCACATTGATCTCCTTGCCAACTTGCAGCCAAATCAGCTTGAGAGATCCTGACAGCGCTGGCAAGAGACACCGTGATCTGAATGCCCATGTAGCTTGAGCGTTCCTTTAAAAATGATCACTCCAGATCCAAGTAGGAACTTCGTAGAGGGACGCAGCTGCTCCTCCCCTTCCTCTGGCTGTTCTCTGAGTGAATAAATTGTACTCTTAAGCACGTCACTTAATTTTAGTATAGCCCAGTAATATTAACAGTCTCATTGTCAAGGATAATGACAAAGTAAAGGTATGAGAAAGACCTCATCAGTTTTCATTTAAGCTCGGAGTCCCTGTTTTTTCACCTTCTTGTCACACAGAAGACAGGAGGGAAAAAAAAAGAAAGAAAAAAAATGGGAAAGCCAGATCCAAATTTCCTCTGCCAACCTCCTACCACAGCCCGCAGGGATAGCTTTCCTCCCAGCACTGGCACGTAACTTTAATTCATTACAGGGCAGTCTCATTAAAATGGATGCACCTTGAATGGATGCCACAGGTAGAAATTCTTCACGCATGCAGGTATACAGAGCTCAGCACCAGCTTCAGCCAGGCTGATGAGATGAATGTGCAATTCTCTCAGCTGCCCCTCGTTTGATTATTTCAAGCCCTAACAAACCTGCCTTCCACCAGAATTTAGCACCTCCCTACTTTTACTGAGGAACAGAACTACCCCCGAAATAAAGCAACACAGGGAAAAAAAAAAAAAGATGTTCTAGAAAGAGTTATTTCCAGTATAGAAACACAGTTCAGTACAGTCAAAATCTCTCAAAAAAGAAAATGTTTATTTTATGGCTTCCTCGCTGAGGATCTCTGTCAGACACCTTGTTACCTGTTGACAAGGTAAGGCTGAAGAATTCGGAGGGAACATCATCTAAAAACGACCTGCACTGCGGAGAGAAGAAACCCAAGGAAGAGTAATAAGACCATCTGATCAAAAGCAATAGATAGGAGAGGGTTTGAAAGGCAGTATCACTGCATGCACATAAACCACCCCAATATTTTGTAGCAGGTAATACCCCAGCAGAGAGCACAAAGCTGATAATCCTAACGCTACATAGCTCAGATCCAGGATCATTACATTAATTTGTGGGTATGATATTATGAGGATAGCTCATAATTAAAAGAAGGAACAGAGAAACAGCCAGGGAATTATGGAGGCTGTCTTGAAGAAAGATGGAAAATGGCACACCTTCAGCTTCGAGAGGCACAGAATCTTCATGGTTGGGAAGGGACCTTTGAGATCATTGAGTCCAACCATATACACAAACACAAAAAAACCCAAAACCAAACCAAAACCAAAAATCCCCACAAACAAACAAAAAACAACAAAAGAAACAAACACCAAAAACCCCACAATATAAAACACCCAACCCAACAATCTCAGGCACTAGAGCATGCCCTGAAGGGCCACATCTACACGTTTCTTCAATACCTCCAGGGATGGTGACTCCACCACCTCCCTGGGCAGGCTGTGCCAGTGCCTGACCACCCTCTCAGGAAAGTCATTCTTCCTCATATCTAGTCTAAACCTCCCCTGCCCCAACTTCAGACCATTTCCTCTGCTCCTGTCATCATTCCCTTGGGAGAAGAGGCCAACCCCCACCTCTCTCCACCCTCCTTTCAGGGAGTTGGAGAGGGCAAGGAGGTCTCCCCTCAGCCTCCTCTTCTCCAAACTAAACATGCCCAGTTCCCTCAGCCTCTCCTCGTAGGACTTGTTCTCCAGACCCCTCCCCAGCTTGGTGGCTCTCCTCTGGACACGCTCCAGCACCTCAATGTCCTTCTTGTAGTGAGGGGCCCAAAACTGAACTCAGCCCTTGAGGTGAGGCCTCACCAGTGCCCAGTCCAGAGGCACCATCACTACTCCTGTTGACCACACTGGTCCTGATACAACCCAGGATGCCGTTGGCCTTCTTGGCCACCTGGGCACACTGCTGGCTCATGTTAAGCCAGCTGTCCACCAACACCCCCAGGTCCTTTTCTACTCGACCATGACCAGGGAGCTCCTAACAAGCCACTAAGCTTTAAAGGCTACAAATCGTAGAGACAGGGAACTTGTTATTGCAGTCACAGATCAGGAGGAGGTACACGACCACGGACAGCCCAGAGGAAATGGCACCAGGCAGAGCGGAGCTTTCGCCGCTCTCCTCTGAGCTGGGCAAGGAGGGTTGTGTGGCTGGAGCACACAGGGGCCAGACTCAGGGCACCACAACAGACCATGCAGGATGCCCTCAGGGAGAATCGACAAAAATGAAAGCCACATCCACACAGAAGTTAAAATAGTAACAATACTTTGGTTTTGGGCACTTGCAATATAAGCCAAGGGAAGGAAAAAAAAGCTGTGACCCATTCTTAAACAATAACCTCCAAGATCGGACACTGCTACATGCTGGATGTCTTCAAAATAGCTTCCTTCACATGGGGCGATTTAAGTTCAGCCTCCCACCTCCCACATCAAAGCCATCAGAGTCTTCTGGGGTACCTCCACCTCTCCCGTTGACCATGTTCCATTTTGCCAACCCTGCTTGAATACTCAAAGATCCAATTAAAAAAAATAATATATAAATAATATATATATATTTCAAACACCAGCATTTATAGAAGACTAGTGAAAGGCTGGATACCTGGTTTCATCTTTTTTGCAGTCCTCTCGGAGAGGACATCTCAATGAAGGAATTCCAACTCCTTTCCACCATGGTCCGACCTCACTTGGATTTCACCCCAGAAAGATGGGTAACAAAAGCTATGGCTTCAGCAGCCCACGCAGGCTTGTTTTTGGAGATAGAGGTCCCTGAGACCTACCTTCCCCTAACGATACTTGGGTTGGTACCTGCACGATCTTTCATCTTGTTTTGTTTAGTAGTGTTGTCCCCTTCCCAAACGCTCGGATTAAAATACTTCCAGGCATGAGATTAGTCAACTGCGGAGTTCCCTCTCACAGTAAACAGCAACAGTCGTACTGCTTGAATATTTTAATGTAAGACTGGAAAAAAACACTGAAGGGAAAAATCTTGCCTCTAGGAAAAATAAGTAGGCTGACCATCCCCTCAAATACTCTGCTGAAAATGGTTGCTCTAAGAACTTAACACTCTTTATTTTCAAGAATGAATTTTACACGGATCCTCTGGTTTCCTCAGTCGTGGATCTACTCCTCAAATTATCTGTTGATTAAACCAGGATAAGAACTATTATTTCTTCTTAATCTCTTTACATACACACAGAACATTAAGAGAAATGTCATGTCTGAAACATCAAATTCCTTAATTTCTACAGATCTTAAAGAAAGCCAGAAGGCCTAATTTTCCTCCAGCACATGGGGGTAAAAAAAAAAATAAAAAAAAATCTAAAGTGGTCCCACTACAGTTAATGAAACTGTACCCATATAAAAGTGGTAAACTCAGCCCTGAATCAGATTTTCAAGTTTAAACAGAGGTTTAAAAGAGCAAGAGACTGGTGTGAATGTTGGTATATGGAATGTATGTAATAGCTGTCTCATCAAACCAGGACACTACGTAGAGATAACATGATACTACAACCACGTACTTGGCTACAACAATATAGGCAGCGCTGTAATTACAATAATGACCTCCCAGAGCTATTGTGTCTTTAATTAAGTCTTTTAGAGCAGGCATTTGCCACTTAATCCTAACTCACTGTAACTACTGCAGCGTATCATCTACATTTTCACAAAGAATTACTGTGTCATATTTCTGTCAGAAAGATGAAAGGGAATATTTCAGTTCAAGTGGCATTTACAGAATGAGCCCGTATGAAGTAAGAGGCCCATAGATGTCCTTTTAGCAGCACTTCAGACCAAGTAAATGCTTCTGTTCCCTTTCTTTCCCCTGCTACTCCGCTTCTTCCCAGCACAAGCTGGGAGAAAGCAGGCAGGAGGGGCTACACAGAGCCAATATCACACCTGATTACACGGATGATAAAGCTGTGACAACAGATTTTAACCAGAATACAGCGCACAGCGGCAGCGCCGCAAAGCAAGACTTTTCAAGTTTCACTTAACTCTTTACCGCTCGTCACAAACCGACCAGCGAGCTGTTCTCGATGTTCTCAGGGTGTTCTCTGCCCACCAATTCCCACCACGCTGCCTTTGGATGGGAGGGCTCTTCCCCGAGAGCACTTCCCATTCCCAAGTGTTTGGAGCTAAATCAGCGCAAATGAGTACAGTCATGTTATTTTTCAACAACATTAACAAACCGTTATTTCGGGACGTTCTTCTAATAATGGTTCCGCAAAAGCAAGGAATTCTTTCAGAGGAAAAAAAGACGCGTGGGGGAGCGCACGGAAGAGTTTCTTTCTGTTGTCTGAATGGCACCACTGTTAGCTCAGACACAGAGACTCTGAGCAGCTCTGTCAGTTCTACTTTGCTTTAACAGACTCACAGGCACCGGAGACGAGAACAATTTTCTGCTTGTTTATTTGAGAGATTCTTATTCTAACTATGGAAACCTGACTCGGCCCAATTTCCACATCTTTTCAGTGTCGTCTTTGATATGAATATTTTCACTCTGCTTCACTCCTTGCCTCCGTCAGCTCAAAATACCGCATCCAAAGAGTTTGATGAATGAGAAGAATTAAATCAAAGCTAAAGACTACAGAAGTAGTAGGGGAATTTAAAAGCGATCAGCCTCTTGGGTATTTCTATATCATCACAAAAGACCTTCAACTCTTTGTTTTGCCATTGCACACCAGGGAAGAAACAAACGTAAGATGATCTTAAGTTGTTCCTATAATCAAGACAAGGACTTGCAGTCAACAGCCAGTGCTGGTTTAACTCCAGGACTCTTATTGCTGTAGCCCTTCTAGAAGTACCCACATCCCAGTGTCCTACCAGAGTCTGATGTCTTCTCTGAGCCCTCTGTTATTTCTCCGAGCGTATTCAGTTGCTTCCCTGGCTGGTCTGTAAAATATCAAAAAAAAAAAAAAATAACACAGTTTGCATTAATACATTACTTGAATGACATGAAATACAGCACAAAAAGCCTTCTCCCTTGTCATCAGAAACACTAACGTTTCTTCTGCAAGGTCCCCTTTTATTCTTCTCTTTCCTGATCCTTGTCGTGCTTGGTCTTCCCTTTTACAAGATTTTTCACAAGCCTGGAAAAAACACACTGTTCACATCACAAGAGAGATGTCAACAATTGCCTGAAGCCTTCTCCTTTCCCTTTCCTCCATATCCTTTGCTGGAGTGTTAAGATGATACTACCTTCCCAAGCCAATCCCATTCATAGTCCCCAATTTCTAGAGCAGGAGAGAAACAGATGCTGTGTGGTCCTTTCTGCCATTTCAGGGACAAAGCACCATCACTACCAGGTACCCAGGTGCAACCTCTTAGCAAATTCCCATCTCCTGCCCACGCAAGTCCAATGAGGTAATTAAGGCCGACACTGATTGGTAAAAAACCAAAACGAACAAAGCTATTCAGCATTAAAACACCCAGTGCTTTGTTTGTGCTACAACCCAAATTTAGCACACACAAGTAGAAAGACTTAGTGATAAATACTTGTCGCTACAGGCAAACTACCTGTAAAAACAGAGTTAAAGGGAAGATGTTAGAAATGGTTGACAAGAAGCAGTCTCTTTGTAAAGCAAGTAATTCAAGCTCTTCTAACACATCAGGAAGGGTCTACAAGATTGGCCTATGAGCAGCACGGCCTGCTGGGGTAACACAGGAAAAAAAAAAGAAAACTTGATAAAAAACTGGGTTCCTACTAGCAATTATGTAAACAACTTTTGTGACTGAATTGAGGATGGGGAGGGAAACGAGAATGCTTTTTTCAATTCTTTCGATTTCAGCTAACCGAAGGAAAATGAAGATCAAAATACAGCTTCTGGTATTTCTGCTCAGTGCAAGATTTTGTAGTCCACTGAAACTATTCATTTTTTTTATTAACTCCTTATGGGCAGCTAATTGTGAAATTAAAACATCTTTTCAAAAGCTCAAAGGAAAAATACTCTAACATTCCTTAAACGAAAAGTATTACTTCCCCATTTCAGAAAGCTTTTCCCTGTGTTTCTGCTTTTAAAGAATTATCCCCCATCCCTGTGAGGACACACCAATGTGATAGACACATCTTAAATTACGTCCCGAAGGTGAGAGAAAGGAGTTCAGCCCTAACGAACCAGCCTTCTTGCCAACACTTTTGCATACCAACCTTAACCAGACCCTTCTCTCTCGGGCTTGACGTGAGAAGGTCAGTGGCCTTTTATCTGGAGGAGATAGCCCCTGCAAAGCCCAACCATCTCCTCTTTTCATCTGACACCAGCCCGGCAGCCTCTGCTCTGCTGTTAGAAGGCAGGCACCTCCGAACGCCTGGTCACCTCTCTTTCTGCTACAGCTTGACAGGCCGGTGGTGCGAAGGATGTGTGAGAGTTCATTCCGTTTGGAAAAGAACATCTTCAACCGCCGAAATCGTATCGCTGGCTCTCTCTAGACGTGCTAAGTAATCGCCAGTTCTCCCCCAGGGTTAGACTCGCATCCCAAGAGCTGCCGTTGATTTTGGGGAGCTTTAGATCAAGCACGCGTTTGCCAAATGAGACTGCTTGGATTTCACTTCTTCAAGGAATTTAGGTTGAGTCCGTAAACACTACAATCGTCTCAGGCAGCAGCACAACCTGACCTCATTCAGACTCTCCTTCTTTCACACCTTAAGCAGGATGGGTCTACCCAACGTACATATAGTTGCCCCCTTTTTTAAAACTTGATTGCCTCGCACACGAGTGTCTTATTAATAACATTCTTTTTCTACACAAGACAGTTTTCAGTCCCACTAGGCTGAATCATGCATTCTCTCAGACACAACTTCTGGTCGAGCTCTGAAACAGTTTATTTTAAAGTCATCCCAGGAGCGTGAAACAGGTATCTTCGCAGAGAGTTCTGAAATTCTAATCTCTCACAGGGCACGTATCCCCACAAATAACCCTATGTCCCCTAGAAACAGGAGGAGTCAATGAATTGATTTTTAAAGGCTTTTTTTCTCTTATTTTGGGCAGAAAGAATGCTCTCAAGCGCTGAAAACTAGGCACTTCAGGCAAAGGATTCAGTAGGTCAAACCACAGAAGCATCTCACAGAATCACAGAATGCTATGGGGTTGGAAGGGACCTCTGGAGATCATCTAGTCCAACCCCCCTGCCAAAGCAGGGTCACCCTCAGCAGGTTGCACAGGAACGTGTCCAGGTGGGTTCTGAGTATCTCCAGAGAAGGAGACTCCACCACCTCCCTGGGCAGCCTCTTCCAGGGCTCTGCCACCCTCACAGGAAAGAAGTTCCTCCTCAGGTTTAGATGGAATTTCCTATGTTCAACTTTGTGTCCGTTACCTCTTGTCCTGTCACTGGGCACCACTGAAAAAAGACCAGCCCCATCTTCTTAACACCCACCCTTTAAGTATTTATAAGCATTGATGAGGTCCCCCCTCAGTCTTCTCTTCCTCCTAAGTCCCTCATCCTTTCCTCACAAGAGAGATGTTCTAGCCCCTTCATCATCTTTGTAGCTCATCTATCTCAAAGACAAAAGTAAAGCAAAAGTCCCAGTTAAGTATAACAGTAATAAACAAGAAATGAACAGATAGATTCAGGTTCAAGCTCAGAGTCTACAAAAAGAAGCTTTAAGAGAAGGCAGAAAAACTAGAGCCCAGGCAAGTCTGAAAAGCAGACTGGAGGGGATGGGATAATCATCTGCCAATGCAAACAAGGCCGTTGCCAACAGGAAGGGGACTAATCTGTCCTCCTCCTACATGGCAAGTAGGTCAAGAAGTTCTGTGCTCCCCTTGCTGCAGAGACGATTCAGGGAAAGACAGCAAGTGTAGAGAACCTGAAGCATTCTAACGGTTAGGAAACGGAAGCCTGGGACCAGCTTGCTGTGGCCTAGAACGGTAGAGTCTTCACCAGTGGTGGCCTTCAAGGACACTGCAGAGCTTGACCTGCCTCAGGGAACACCAGCATATGTGACATCTGGGCTCTTCCCAACTGCTTCAGGATCCCACGCGCCAGAGATTTTTGTTATTGATTTTAATCTTTCTTTTTGTAAACTTCCTGTTAATGAGTAGACGTGGCCTAAGAAGGTGCATTTGTGTTGGAAGAGAAGGCAAAACCTGCCCTTCCAACGCCTTGTGAGAGCTACACAGCTCACCAGTGACAGCAGGAAAGGTGGGGCTCCCCAGCCCCAGCACTGTCTTTTGGACATTGTCATATACGGAACTGCTCTAGTTGAGTCTGGAGTGAGCCAACTGGAAAGCAGACAGAAGCAGGTACTGATATTGCACCAGAACATATTGTCACTGCTAGAGCCAACTTACCGTCACCGAAGCTGCCAATTATTCCCAAGTCACCGATCCATTAGTTGTTTTTTTTTTTTTTAATCCCAGAGAACGATCTTCTACTGGAGGCTTTTTCACACCCAGGACTCTGAAGTATCCCTGGTGGCATGTTGGCTAATTAAGAGCAAAATCCATCTTTTGATGAAATAACACTGCCACTGAAAGAAGAGTCCTACGGTAAGAAAAAATGCTTAATCAGGCTAGAAGGAGAGGCATCTTAACACTTGCACTAAGCACAGGGAAGAGGTCTACAGCTAGCAATTAACAATGATGAAAAGGACAGTGATTTAAAGCACATTGCCATGACATTTTTATCAAACTAAATGAGTTTGCTAGGCCCAGCGGCTGCATATGCTTATTGTCATTTAATGTTTGGATAGCAACACATCAGGCAGCGAGCATCGGGAGGTGCCGAATTTAATAAGTCATTTTTGACATCGGTGTGAAACGAGCAAATCAGCATTCTGAGGAATGTGTTCACACTCCGAGCAGACAGGCAGACATCCTAAGCATGTGAGGTGACACCAATCAACAACAAAAAAAAAAAAAAAAGAAAAAAAGAGGGGAGGCAGGGAAAGCGAGAGAGATGAAAGCCAGGAGAAGAAACAGGCAGCAATGCTCCCGTGAAAAACTAGTTCTGTCCTGTCTCCTGGTCTGGCTGGTTGGTGTCAGCAAAAGCAGATTTCTTTTCGCTGAGGCTGAGACACACACCGCCTATCTATCTTGAACAGCCTAAGTCTCATGTATTATTTAAGGCCGACATGGATTATGTCAAATGAACTAAAATTAATGTCATGGAAACCTTTCAGGACTTTTTATTGCTTTAGCGGCGATGCAAAATTCCTGCCACGTGCGCGCTTAATCAGAACTTGTTTTTTTTTCACACAACAAGGCTGGCTCCGCACACAGGACTTTGAGAGCTTCTCAGACACGTTCCTCCTCCCCCCCGAAGCCCAGAGGAGCTGTGCCAAACTTAAGGCTGGGGCTTTTCATGCCTTTCAAAGAACCGGCAGCGGGTTTTGATCCCAGCTCCCCTGCCCTCCGCAGACCGGCTGCTCGCCCCCGTCCCTCTCCTGCCAACCCTTCTTCATATTCTCTTTACCTCGGGGTATGTCGGTAGCGCGGAGGCATCCGAGCGAGCGATGGAACTCACCACGCTGCGGTGGATGAGGCGGCGTGGAGCTCAGGGCAGGCTAATTTACCCCCGCTGTCACTAATTTGAGTCACCAGCCCCGGCGGTATGTAAAAGATGGGCAGACACGGTGCTTGGCGATAGGGGTTAGTGATGGGTTTCGTCAGCGTGAGGGTGATGGTTGGACTCGATGATCCAAGCAATTCTGCGATTCTGATTCATGTAGAGCTAGTTAAACCATGTCTACCTGACAGACCCACTCCATCCTCACCACCATGTCTTCAATCTTGTCCTTTCACTTCCAAATTAGTCCCTTTTCCTTCCCCCCCAAAACATGCCGGTGCTAATTCAACAATCTTTTTGCATTTTGAGATTTATCTCGAACTGTGCCTTAACTACAGGGCTCACAAACTCCATTATCCCCCCAGCCCCGAATGCCTAAAAATGCAAACAGCAAAGCCTCAGAAGAAAAATGTCATTCCCTTGTCTTGCAGAGCATCAGTAGGTACATTAGGATATGATAAAACAATTGTTATGATGAAGAAAATGATGATGATGATGATGATGATGATGATGATGAAAATGGCACTTTTCAGAACATAACTTAGAATAGAAGCGGCATTAGAGAAATGTGGTTGAAAGGGAGGAAGAAAAGAGGTGGAAACATCTTCATATGTGCTGTAGATGTTCCATCCTCAAAAGTGGGAATAAGTCTACTTTCCTCACATATACTGCTTAGATTTAGTCCTCCCCTCTCTAGACTTGCACTGATCCCCACTAAAGATCAGAAGTTTGAGCCATCTGTCAGGTAAATACATCAACAAAGCAAGAAAGGAGAAATAAGATATCAGTGACACTGGAACCGAGTAATTCTATCAACACACACAACCCACATTTGATGGGGCATCCACTCAAAAAATAAATATAGTTATTATTTTGCTGGGCTGATGGGAGGTCTTGAGAGAACAGCGTCAGGTTTGCAACATCAAATAAAAAAAACCAGGCTGAGCTCATCTCCTTACTTGTCAGAGGAACTCCCCATCCAGGTGCTGCTGCACCTAGGTCCAGTCACCCAAAAGCTGGTGGCTGGACAGACAGACACCAGACATCAAAAAGCTGGTACCTATCTGTCTCCCCCTCCTTCACACTCCACCCCAAAACCAGCCACCAAAACAAACACCGTCTCCAGCAGAGCTTCAGCAACAAAGCAGAACAGAAACATTTCAGCCACAAGCCTCCTCCAAGAGATGCTGCTTCATGCTTTAGGGGGATTCAGGACACAGCACCTTCCACACTCACCTAATTTCCCCCGTCCTCACACACGAGTGGGGCACAGGCTGGGGGCGGGGGGGGGCATTTAAAGAGGCTCAAGGGGCTGGAATTCAGTGGGATCTCTCTGGAGCACATGATGACTCTGGGTTACTGAAGTTAAAGGCGTGTTATGTTACTTTTCAATAAGGACCAAAACAAGAACAAGAGGGGCTCCAGGACCACAAAAATCCTCGTAATGGGAAGAGCTGTATCCAGTGCTGGACACGGAGCAAGGGACACACAGCTGTGAACAGCAGAGGGTACAGCAGAGGGCTACAAAGATGATGAGGGGCCTGGAGCATCCCCCTTATGAGGAGAGGCTGAGGGACTTGGGGCTTTTTAGTCTGGAGAAGAGAAGGCTGAGGGGGGATCTGATCAACACCTATAAATACTTAAAGGGGAGGTGTCAGGAGGACGGGGCCAGTCTTTTTTCAGTGGTGCCCAAATGGTGCCCAAGAGGAAAATGTTGCCAAGAGGAAACGGGCACAAACTTGAATAGAAGAAGTTCCACCTAAACCTGAGGAGGAACTTGTTTCCTGTGAGGGTGGCAGAGCCCTGAAAGAGGCTGCCCAGGGAGGTGGTGGAGTCTCCTTCTCTGCAGGCATTCCAAACCCACCTGGACACACGTTCCTGTGCAACTTTCTCTGGGTGGACCTGCTTTGGCAGGGGGTTGGACTAGATGATCTCCAGAGGTCCCTTCCAACCCCATGTGATTCTGCGATTCTGTGAAAAAAGACAGAGGGAGCAGAAGAAGGATTATTGAGCATGCAGACTTTCAGGTGGACCACAGCTGAAAGCTGTGGCCAGCGAACGGTGGGAGAAGGCAAGGGGGGAGCACTGGTGCTCAGCTAGGTATGATACTCTTCTCAGGGCCAATAGGGCATCCCCCTTCTAGGATTTCATTGGTGAAGCTAAAGAATTTAGCTGGCTGAGTCTAAAGTCAGCTCCTTCACTGATAAGAGCTGTCATGAAGAAAGCCAGAAGCGAGGACCTGCTCCTCATTTCCCTTGGGAACTGCTTTTAAGCTGAGGCTTTACCACGGGCTTCCACCTTTGCTAAGTGTCAGGGAGCAGCAAGGGCTGGCTGGGACAGGAAGCTGGGAATGGAGCAGGATAATAAAGCACGTGCCACCACTGACCTCACCAACACGGAGGCGGGATGGAGATCAGTAGGTCCAGGTCAGGATCGGGGCGAGAGACAGTGATCAGGGTAAGGGTCAGTCCAGTGATCACCCAGCAAGTCTGCTTTGATGGGGCAGGTCCCATCTCAAGCCAGGAAGCCCAGCCAGCGAGTCCAAATTAGGGCCAGCATGGTGGCAGCAGAAGACATTTGTAGATACACCTGCGATGGAGCACGGGTGGGGGCCAGCAGTAAAGCCCCAGCTTAAAAGCAGTTCCCAAAGGAAAGGAGGTGCAGGACATCACTTCTAGCTTTCTTCCCAAGCCGACCTTGACTCTGCCAGCTAAACTCTCTAACCTAGTCATCCAAAATCCTAGAAGGGAGCCATGCCCGGGCCTGACAGCTCCAGTTCCTCACCCCCACATCAGCCAACTCCCACTGCTACGCACAGGAAATAGCAGAAGAGAGAACAGAGGGTTTGATGGACCAGGCTGTCGGCTCCATTGCTACTCGTTGCAGGCTCTAGCAAGACTGAGGTTCAACAAAAGAAAAACTGCTGAAAGCAAAACCGGTGCCTGTTACAGCGAGGTTCAAGGGCCACCTGCCAGCTGAGTTCTCAGCCCTCTGTAATTCATCCTCTTCGCTGTGACCACAGGTTGCAAATCTTTGTTTTTTATTTCTTTTTAGTGTTCAGAAGCCAGCTGCGGGGAGAGGAGCTAGAGCAAAAGCTCCACCTTAACAAAACAGTTCCATATAAGAAGTTCCACCTAAATATGAGGAGGAACTTCTTTCCTGTGAGGGTGGCAGAGCCCTGGAAGAGGCTGCCCAGGGAGGTGGTGGAGTCTCCTTCTCCGGAGACATTCAAAACCCACCTGGACACATTCCTGTGCAACCTGCTCTGGGTTACACTGCTCTGGCAAGGGGTTGGACTACATGATCTCCAGAGGTCCCTTCCAACCCCATGTGATTCTGATTCTGCGAAAAGGCAGAGAGGGAGGACTTCTAAGACCTACACATCCTCCATTCCAGCTTAACTTGGGGGGCCAGGAGAAGGGGAAAGACTATCTACGGACCCAAACTGAACATCACTTTGTTCTTCCACCCTTCGTGGAAAAGGTATATCCAAACATCACACCAAAGCTGCACTCTTCGTCTTTAGGCTGCAGCAGTTTAGGCAGCCCAATTTAAAATGCCTTGCATCCCCTGGAATGTGTAAAAGGTGCAATAAAATTTTTACTAGCTGAAATGATAATAGACTTTTCCCTCTCTTTGGTCTTTCCTCCCACACTCTCTCCTAAGACCTCAGAGTTCAGTGCGTGGGCAGCAACAGCCTTTTCCCATCCTGTCGCTGCCCTAGTACCAGGCAGTAAAGGCGTATCAGCCCAAGATGAAAAGAAGGCTTTTTGAGTCCTTCATCCTCACTTAATATCTTTTCCTTCCATGTAGTTACCTTGGCACTAACTCAATGCCCAAGAGGGCAGTGCAGCTCTGGCGGTCTGATGGGAAGCTGGTGCTAATGCAGCTTCTTGGTCAGCTGCCAGGCACAGCCCGAACAGAGCGTAGAGTCCTCCTGTGTCCCCAAAGAAGAGTAAGGGCTTTTCTTCCTCCCTGTTCTCCGAGCACCATGCTGCAGAGCACGAAATCCTGCACAGAATCACAGAATCTTCATGGTTGAAAGGGACCTTTGAGATCATCGAGTCCAACCATACACACAAACACAAAAAAAAAACCAAACCAAACCAAACCAAACCAAAACAACAAAAAAAAACCCCCACACAAACAAACAAACAAAAAACAACAACCAAAAAAACCCAACAAACACCAAAAAACCCCACAAAATAAAACACCCAACCCAACAATCTTGGGCACTAGAGCATGCCCTGAAATGACACATCTACACGTTTCTTAAATCCCTCCAGGGATGGTGACTCCACCACCTCCCTGGGCAGGCTGTTCCAGTGCCTGACCACCCTCTCAGGAAAGCCATTCTTCCCAATATCTAATCTAAACCTCCCCTGCCCCAACTTCAGACCATTTCCTCTGCTCCTGTCACCATTCCCTTGGGAGAAGAGGCCAACCCCCACCTCTCTCCACCCTCCTTTCAGGGAGTTGGAGAGGGCAAGGAGGTCTCCCCTCAGCCTCCTCTTCTCCAAACTAAACATGCCCAGTTCCCTCAGCCTCTCCTTGTAGGACTTGCTCTCCAGACCCCTTCCCAGCTTGGTGGCTCTCCTCTGGAAACGCTCCAGCCCCTCAATGTCCTTCTTGGAGTGAGGGGCCCAGAACTGAACCCAGGTGAGGGGCCCAGAACCTGAACTCGAGGTGAGGCCTCACCAGCACCATCCCTAAGATTGCAACACCAGAGGTACAATCAGGTCGTGTCAGGAGTGAACGTTTCAAAAGAGACCTAAGACAACTTCAGGGAGGACCTTCCACTTGGGAAGGAGCCTGAGCGCACAAATAACATCCCTTTGCTTGCAGCTTAAAATGAAACAGAAGCGATACCAGAAACACTTCCCCCAAGAGGTGCTAATGCCTCTGCTTCGTCCTGTCTGCAGTAACCCATTTTGTGCCCGCTTTTTCAAACACTGACTCCTTTTTAATCCTACCTGGTTTGCTGTTACGTTGCCCCGTCCCAGCCAGGTGGCACCTGCTAAGTCTGCTGGAAATGGGGGGACACCACCCAGAGAGTCAAGTGCTGCTCGAGCTGACTAGGAACAGCACAATTTAGGCCCCAAGGGAGATTCACTCTCTACATCTTCAAGCCCAAACAGCTCCAACTTGTCATTCTTTCATTTTGGGGTGGAGAAATCAGAATATTAAATCCCAAGGAGATGCCCAAGCACGTCTGATATTTTGGGGTTGTTTTTCTTTCCCTAGTCTACCATAAATAAATAAAAAAAAAAAATTAAAAAATCACAGTTTCTCCATGATTAAAAAATAAAACAAAAACCCACAACAAAGCCTGATACAATCCAAATGTTGAAACCAGTGACAAATGAGCTACATCAGGGATTTTTTTTTTACTAAAGCAGGTGCCACAGATGGAACAGAGAGCGTTTTCCACTGTAAATAAGAATGGCTCAAAATCAGTAACAAAGAGTAACAAAGCCATTTAATTATGCAGCCCAGATAGGTAACTCTCTGCACTCATCAGGTGTTCTATAGTTGAGAGCAAGTAAGAAAGTGGCAGACAGACAAGCTTGTGGTCTCCTGTTGGTTTTCCACTTGAGTTCTGAAGAGTTCTGCTGGGTTTCCCTCCCAGCCTGCCAGGTTTTGGAGCGAGAAGCTACAGAATGACCACACATGACACAACCAAGTATCGCCCATTTCTAAGGAAGGAGAGATTCTGAAGGTGATGTGAGCTGGTGAAACACTCCTTAGCTCCTGTTCCTACTACAAGCCATCTGCAGACATCAGTTAAAACTTCCAGAAGGACGCTACGGAGATAAGAAGGGTCAGCTTAGAAGCACCAACAGGTTGAGTCTAAAACCAGAAAAAACCCCACCCTCCTGAGTGCCTCCTGACTTCTGAAGTAAACATCTACTGCCCAAGGGGACAGCACTGTTACCAGCTGTAACTTTGACCTCCAAAGGCAATTTCGCTGCTCTGACATGAGCCGAAAAACTATACCGGCCAGCAGAGAGGAAACCTCCTCCAAGGAATGGAAATTGGACGATGGAACTGCCATGATCGCATGAAGGTCATGAAAGATGAGAAACAAAAGGAAAACGCAGCCTAAATAATAATACAAGAGATTTTTGTATTCTTTTCCTCCAGGTCTTCACTAACAAAAATAATTTTGCTTTTTTAAGACCACACCTGGACGTAGGTAATGGTAATTGCTGATCTTTTACAGCATCCATCGGAGGTAAGAACACTGATTCCTACTGAAACAGGCTGGGAACTGCCCCACGGTCTGGAATTTTGCTGCTGGTTTAACGCTGCTCTTTCATTCAAAGTATCTTTGTTTCCATGGGCATTAGGTATAGACATATCCTGCAGGCTGAGGAAGCTACATGAGGGGAAATTAGGTTTTAATGATCAGCACACAAAACAAAACAAAAAGCCCATATGGCAAGGGAAAGGCTGGATTAGCTGGAACGCTGCGTGGAGAAAGCCAAGGTCCCACACGGCGACTTTCCGGGTCCTAAAAAAGGATCCAAGTTAAAGTTGTACTAATTATACCCGGGTGTCAAATAAGAGCTGTTTTTCATTTCATTTCAATCTGAACGAAAGGACTGCTTTTTTTTTTTTTTTGTCTAATTTGTCCAGAGTGGCTTTAAAGGGGTGGGGCTTTCATTTCCATCTGCCTTCGGTTCCGGGGTTCCTACCAGCGGCGCTTCTCTGAACTCTCATCAAATTAATTGGTGGCTCATGCGTAACTCAAGGGGGCACTCACGCGGAAACCCATTGGGCGTGCAAGCGTGAAGCAAAGGGGTTCCTCATGCAGGAATCGACCCGGGCACCCATGCGTGAATTAACGGGGCATGCCAGCACGAGCTAATTGTGCGCCGGAGCGTGAGCCGACGGGGCGCCCAGGCGTGAACTCATCGGGCGCCCGCGTGCGAATGCAGCAAACCCTGCAATTTATGGCCATACGTTCTACCCTCCGCCTCCGTAAAAAAACCACACAGGAACCATCTCAACATCAATCCCTTAGGAAACCTACTATCAACATCAATCCCTTACGAAACCTACTATCAACACCATCACATTCTTAACATACGCCGATTACAAGCTCCGCTCTTCCTCCCATGGCAGTAGGGATAAGCACCGCATGGTGCATGGTTTGACCAGCACAGCACTGCAACTCGTTCTGACCAAGGGCCTCCCCTTCCCACTGACCAGCCCTCAACACCTCTTTGAGCAGGCCCTTACTCTAAAACGGACACCCTCAGCTCCACTCCCCAGCTCTGCTCCCTGGAGACCCACTTGGAGCACACAGAATCACAGAATGATACGGGGTTGGAAGGAACCTCTGGAGATCATCTAGTCCAACCCCCTGCCAGAGCAGGTCCACCCAGAGCAAGTTGCACAGGAACATGTCCAGGGGTGTTTTGAACCTCTCCACGGAAGGAGACTCCACCACCTCCCTGGGCAGCCTCTTCCAGGGCTCTGCCACCCTCAAAGGAAAGATGTTCCTCCTCATGTTTAGGTGGAACTTCTATTCAAGTTTGTGCCCATTTCCTCTTGTCCTATCCCTGGGCATCACATTTAGCCCCTCTGCACCCCACAGGTCTCCTGGGCTTTCCCAGTCCCACTGAGCCTCAAGGGAAGGCATTCTGGGATCCCTGATGTGGAGACAGCCCAGGCTGCAGGCCACTGGGGCTGGGGGCTTGAAGCAGAACCCATGACATCTCTTCCCAGTCACCTTCCAATCCCTCAGGACCTTCCTTTGGTAGCCTCAAGCTCTCCATTTCCAATTTGCTTACGTACTGTCCACACTTCCCTCCCCTGCAGACATGATGGACCCACCACAGCACCCCAAATTCCAATATGAGAATCGATACACCTTTTCCTGAGCTTCAAAACCACTCAAACTATTGCAGCCCCAGGCCATGCCCAACCTGGGTGCTGCCTGCATTCTCCACCAATTACTACTGTGAGCAAAGCAGCCTCCACTGGGGGAACTTTTACACATGTTATTTCCAATTAACATAACTTCTAATTATCAGTTCAGGTATCAAGAAAGAAGAAAACATAAGCAATTAAGTGTTTTAAAGTGCCTTTTCTTCCTCTTTCCCAGATTCCACTTAAGCCAAATACACCTTCCTTATCTCAAGTTCTCCTGTTGCACCACAGGTCACACTCGTTCTGTCCCAATCCTTTCAGTGAACCAAGGGGCAACGCAGGAGGTTGGGAATGTGTACGCAACAGTTTCTTCTGCTGCTTCTTCACGTGTCTCACTGGGTCCCTTCCGCTCCCCCGGCTTCCCAGTGTCACCCATGACCATAGTCATCCAAAGTGTCCCTGCCCTCATGTGAATCATAGAATGGATTGGGTTGGAAGGGACCTTAAAGATCATCAAGTTCCAACCCCCCTGCCCTGGGCAGGGACACCTCCCACCACACCAGGTTGCTCAAAGCCCCCTCCAACCTGGCCTTGAACCCCTCCAGGGATGGGGCAGCCACAGCTTCTCGGGGCAACCTGGGCCTGGGTCTCACCACCCTCACAGCAAAGAAGTTCTTCCCCAGATCTCATCTCAATCTCCCCTCCTTCAGTTTAAGACCGTTACCCCTCATCCTGTCTCTCCGGGGCTGTCCCTAGGCTGCAGTCCTTCAGGCATGCAGTCCTCAGGCGGGGAGCATCTTCTTACATGCCCGTCTTCTCTGCCATCTTCCTGTCCACATGTCTCCTCTGGCATCACCCCCATGCTGGTTGTGATGGGGCACCGTGGGCTCTTTGGAAGGCCTGGCGTTTTAGGACACCATAACAACTTCAGAAGCAGCTTCCCAGGGCCACCTCCCATGCTGGCACCACTGCAACCCCTGGATGCCAAACCCTGCTACGTGTCTCCACTATGGCACTGGTGTGAACTCATGGCGTACTTCAGGGGTGAACTCATTGGGTGCTCATGCATGTACTAATTGAGCATCCATGCATGAGTAAATTGGGTGCTCATCCAGAACTAATTGGGCTCTCGAACGTGAATTGATTGGGCTCTCAAGCATGAACTGATTGGGCGCTCATGCGTGAACTATTTGAGCAATAAAGCGTGTGCTAATTGGGCAGCCATGCATGAAGTAATTTGGTGATCAGGCATGAACTAATAGGGCGATCATGCATGAGCTAATTGGGCACCCATCCCATGCATTGGCTAAATTGGCACTCATGCATGAGCTAATTAGGTGCCCACGCACTAACGTAGTAAACCCCACAATTTAATCTCAGTACCTTCCACCCCTCACCAGCGCAAAATGCGTATTTAAGAGCTGTTTCAACACAGATACATTCGAAACTCTACTTTCAACGTCCTCACCATCCTAATATACAGCAGTTATAGATTTCGTGCTTCCTCCCTGCAGAACAGACAGCAGGGATTAACATCGTAGCAGTGTTTACACATGCACTCCCAAATCTTGCTCCTTGCCCCACAAAGCACAGTACAGTGGCTAACATCGTAGAATCTTTTCGGTTGGAAAAGGCCTTCAAGATCATCAAGTCAAGCCATTAATCTAATATTACCACGTCCACCATTATCAGCACCACATCTACACAATCAAAACATCTTGCCCATCACAAACTCTACCCTTTGTCCTGTTAGGCCAGACTCTACGGGGTTAACAGCATAACAAAGTGCATGTGCACTTACTAAAATTCTACCTCTGCCCCCCCGGCAACCAGATTACAGGGGTTATCATCATCACAGTCTCAATTTTTATCTATTACAACCTCCACCCCTTGCCCTTACGGACTAGGTTATGGAGGTCAACCTTATCGCTGTCCGACTACACGTACTCTTCACAAATTTCAGCCCTCACCCCCCCGGATCAGACTGCAGGGGTTAACATTCTAACAACCTGAATGCAGACATATTATTATGCCCCTCAGGGCATGAATCGGAGGGCTCACTGCATTCATGCATGAGTGTCCAATAAAGCCACGCAGGGATGCCCAACTAGTTGACGCTTGAGTGGTCATTAAGTTTGTGCATGAGCACCCAATAAATATGTGCATGAGTGCCCAATTAGCTTATGCACGGGCATACAAATAATTCACACCTGAGCGGCCCCGTCAGTTCATGCATGAGGGTCCAATCAGCTCATCCTTGAGTGCCCAATGAATTCAAATGTGGGCACACAATTAATTCGCATCCAAGTGCCAGATTAATTTATGCCAGACTGCCCAACTAGTTCATGCATGAGCACCCAGTTAGTTCATGCATGAGCATCCTGCAAATTTACACTTAATTATCCAATTAATTCCTGCATGGAGGCACAATTAATTCGTGCTTGAGCACCCAATTAGCTCACACACGGGCATCCAATTGGTTCGAGATGCCCCACAAGCTGACACGTGACCGCACAATCGCGTGATCACTCAACGAACGTGTGAGAACTTCATGCACGACTGCAGAGTTCACTTGAGATGAGCACCTCATGCATGAACACTCAATGAGTACATGCAGGAGTGGCTGATGATCTCATGAGGGCCACACTAGGTACACACGGTGGCCTTCAGCACTCAGGGGCTGCAGTGGTGCCAGTGTGGGAGGTGGCCATGAACTGCCCCACGCAGGTGGCAGCTGGCTCTGAAGGTCATGTAGCTGCCCACAGCATTCTAAAATGCCAGCCCCTCCGAGGAGCCCACAGAGCCCCACCACAGAGATGCTTCAGAAAGAGCAGCAGGCACAAGGGGAAGAGACACATGGGGAGATGGTAGAGGAGACACATGGAGGGAAACATGGCAGTGATGATGTACAGAGGAGACCTACTCATGGAAGGAGGCCCACAGGTGACCCACACCAGAGCCGGTAGGCCCTTGAGAGAGTGTGGCCTGCAGGCAACCCACTGCTGGAAAGTTCCCACAGCTATTCATAGTTACTAATTGCCTTCTGCTAAGAGCTGGTGGGAAGTCCCATTGATCTAGCAGTGACCTATATGTATTATCACGCAAGGCGACCGAGCCAGAAGATCATAGAATCATAGAATCATTCAGGTTGGAAGAGACTCTTGGGATCATCGAGTCCAACCATCTACCCTACTCTACAAAGTTCTCCCCTACACCATATCCCCCAACACCACATCTAAACGCCCCTTAAACACATCCAGGGATGGTGACTCCACCACCTCCCTGGGCAGCCTATTCCAATGCCCGACCACTCATTCTGTGAAAAATTCTTTCCTAATGAAAAGATGGGTGTGAGATTAGCAGCAAGGATAATGCTGGAAGACCATTAGTGTGGCTGACGTGATAAATAGTGTCAAAAAATGGAGTGAAAACTCTCCCTGCTGCCACCCTACGTATTGAGGCTGTTCTGGAAAGATGAGGGACAGAACAGGATGAAGTAGAGAAGAAAGTCCTTCAGAGAGGAGAGCTGTGAGTCAAGGAATTGCCAGTGCAGGGGAAAACAGAAGGCTTAGTTAATGTTGTCCAGGATATGGAGCAAGGTCCAGAAGAGTGGAGCCATTTGGTGCACCATTTTACTCCCCAGGTTGGGAAACAACCATGTCACATCAAGAAAACACTCTTCACCACCCATCTGAGGTCTGGAGAAAGCCCTAGAGCTATTTGACTCATGAACTTACCGGTACCTTCAACAGTCTTCTTAATCTTTGCTTGCACTACCATCATCATCTGCATTGTATGCCAAGAGTATAGAAAATAAACGAAAAATTCTGTTGTATTCTTGGATTTTGTGTTTTGCAGGAACAAGTTATGAAATTTGTAGTAAGCACTCAGAGTAGGTTAACTCCAATAATGCAGCCCCCAGGGGCAGGAGGTGACATTTGTAATGCAGATATATTCACACTGTTGTGACTTGGCTACATTTGTCACAGGAGAAAAGTGTGAATTTTGCAATAAGCATGCATTCAGATTGTTATAATATTAAGTCAAGTTCACTGGGGTGAGAGTTGAAGTTTGTGAAGAGCACATATATTCTGCACATGGTAAGGTTGACCCGCGTATCTTCCTATTCATCTTCCCAACTATTCTGCTCTGGTGAGACCCCACCTGCAGTGCTGCCTCCAGCTCTGGAGTCCTCAGCACAGGAAGGACATGGACCTGTTGGAGCAGGGCCAGAGGAGACCACAGAGATGCTGTGAGTGTTGGAGTCCCTCTGCTGTGAGGACAGGCTGAGAGAGTTGGGGGGGTTCAGCCTGGAGAAGAGAAGGCTCCGGGGAGACCTTCCAGCCCCTTCCCCCCTCAGGGGGCTCCAGGAGAGATGGGGAGGGACTCTTGATCAGGGAGGGGAGCAACAGGATGAGGGGGAAGGGTTTTAAACTGAAAGAGGGGAGATTGAGATGAGATCTGGAGAAGAACTTCTTTGCTGTGAAGGTGGTAAGAGCCTGGCCCAGGTTGCCCAGAGAAGCTGTGGCTGCCCGATCCCTGGAAGGGTTCAAGGCCAGGTTGGAGGGGGCTTTGAGTAACCTGGTCTGGTGGGAGGTGTCCCTGCCCAGGGCAGGGGGGTGGGACTGGATGATCTTTAAGGTCCCCTTCCAACTCTAACCATTCTGTGAATGTGGCTGCCTACAGTTGCAGATAATCAGAGTCTATCTCAGCTGGCATCCCCCCTCTTTAAGGGAGCCTCCAGTAGGCATTTACACAGGCAAGTAAAAGAACCAAAAATGAAGGGCTGAAGAATAGCAACCATTCTTAGTGTACTGCTGTCTACACTTCGTGTTAAAACGTAACCATGACTCCCGAGAAGATGCCTGGACAGTCTGAGGATATAGTTAGAGCCATGCTGTATCAGTGGCCGTATGGAAAAAAAGGCTGCCTGTTCTTCCACCAGGCAAACCCATGCTCCCAGCCCACCTCCCACAGCTCCCAAACCACCTGAAAAAAAAAGCTGGCAGTGGCCAACCCCGCTCCTGGCCACCAGGGAAATACAGGAATGCCATGGAGGAAGTCTGTCCCCGCTCCTGCAGCACGCCTCCCTGGCTCCAGGGAGGTTTTACGTGGCCAACTTGCCTCCTGCCTTCCAGACAGCCACCCTGGGCCACTTAGCTTAACCACACACGGCCACCTCATTACCCAGCCCCAAAATTATCATGGAAAATAAATAAACGCCGTATCACGGGAGCCCAGTGTTTAAATGCACCCTCATTCCCCACCTCAATCCAAATTTCGCATTCTGCTACAAGCTGACAAGATAATTGTTAGGTAATTACACTGTCTTCATTTCCAAGTGCAGCAGAGATGCAGCAGCAAGAGAATGTACCAGCATGATAAAAATTACATGTTTGTCTGGGTTTTTTTTTCAAAAATTATCCAGCCGGCCCGTTTATTACCAAATAAATAGTGAGCTGAAAGGAAGCAATGGCTGGAGAACGCTTGGGAGCTCTGTTTGCTTCTTCTGTTGATGATGTTGGCCCTTGCAGCTGGAATAAGAGAGGGGAACAATAAATGGGAGCTCTCTCTGTCCCACTGCTTCCCTCACACACCGACGTCGGGGTGCCCCAGGGGTGACACCCGCTGCCACCACTGGCACGTGAGCGGCGCAGTGAGTAGAAGGGAGATGTAGGAGAACATGGGAGGCATCACCACACCTTTGTCAGCCAAACCTCTGGTAGCAAGAAGGTAACTTCCCAGCCACAGTTTTATCGTTCCCAGGAGGGACCGGCCCCAATTCATCAGGAGACACCAGGTCACCACGAAGCCCAGCCCAGCTTTGGTTGCATCCAGGCACCGTGGCCGCTCAGGCAGACGCGGCGTAAAATCGGACTGACTGAAAACAGAAGTTCGATTTGGTTCAAAGCTATCAAAAACTGTTTCCACTTGAAACAAAAAACTCATTTTTGACCTTCAGAAAAAAAAAAAAAATTACGTTGAAATTTCATTTTTCCTCCCAAAGACTTCATAAGGCAAGGACATTATCAATGGACAAATCTCCAGCACTTCCAACCACCTCGTGTAATGCCTTTCCTGATTTGTGGCTGTTCGGTGAAAATATGAACAAACAGTTGAAGGAAAGCACAGAAAGGCCTGAGTCTCCTGGATGTATCTGTATTCCCTATCATATGACAGCGTGGGATTTCATAATCGAGTGATTTTGCTTCTTTTATATTTTAATTGCTGTGTGTCTTTTTCGGTCACGAGAGTTTTCTCTCGAGCTGCAAAGCGCCCCAAAAGCCCAGAAATGCAACAACTGAGCCACCACATTTTTGATTTGATGGTGTTACCAAGTGCTGAGGACAGTTTAAATCTCATTGTTCAGTTTCAGTGCTTGATGTCCAGTCCCTAAAGGGGGCCTACAGGAGAGATGGGGAGGGACTCCTGATCAGGGAGTGGAGCCACAGGATGAGGGATAATGGTTTAAAACTGAAAGAGGAAACACTTAGATTAGGTATTAGGAAGAAATTTTTCACTATGAGGGTGGTGAGACCCTGGCCCAGGTTGCCCAGAGAAGCTGTGGCTGCCCCATCCCTGGAGGGGTTCAAGGCCAGGTTGGAGGGGGCTTGGAGCAACCTGGTGTGGTGGGAGGTGTCCCTGCCCAGGGCAGGGGATTGGAATTTGATGATCTTTAAGGTCCCTTCCAACCCAAACCATTCTATGATTCCATGGCTCCTGATGGGGACTTGGTAGCGCACAGCAGTGCAGCAGGTCTGCAACAGATGATTTGTGGGCTTCTCTTGCTTTTTATGAGGAAGATCATAGAACCATAGAATCGTCTAGGTTGGAAGGGACCTTAAAGATCATCTAGTCCAACCATCAACCTAACTCTGACAAAAAAATAAATAAGAAATAGGAAATAAAAATTACTAAACCATATTCCTGAGGACCATGTCTACCCATTTTTTGAACACCTCCAGGGATGGTGCCTCAACCACTTCCCTGGGCAGCCTATTCCAATGCTTGATCACCCTTTCAGTGAAGAAATGTTTCCTAATATCCAATCTAAACCTCTCCTGGCGCAACTTGAGGCCATAAATGAGATGAGATGAGATGACTTTTATTTACTGACACCCACATTTTCCAAAGTGTTCCACACAAAGTTTGTGTAGCTTGAGAGAAATCAATCAGCCCATGCACCACCAAATTTTCTGCTGTTAAAAAAATGTCCTCTCTTCTACAGAAAGCTGGGCTGACTCGTGCTGTGTACAACCCAGTCTGGCCCAGTGGAAGTCAAAGTTCCCAGTAATAACACTGATACAGATTATAAAAGGAGGATCTCTGTCCTGCCTACCCTTCAGCACCTAATTTTGGAACCTTAGGCTCTCCACCAGGACCGCAAAGAGGCACTCTGACACTCACGGCAGAGTATTCATTTGGCAGATTTCCTTACCAAGTAAACAGGGATGGGGTTTATTTTATTTTTATATTTTTTTTAATTTGAAGACATTTATTCCTCTCAGCTGTGGGAGCCACCACAGAGGTACACATGGAGTAGGTGTAGGTCATCCTTCAGCTTTCCTGCAAGCCAACCCTCTCTAGAGGTGAAGGCACCGCATCAGAACACCTGATTGAAGAGCTTTCGTTCGATTTTTATTTTTTTAGAGAGCATCTGAATCTGGATGCCACAAGGACCTACCAATGTATACACAATGCTACAACTTAAATACACGAGGAATAACAGGGGTACACGTGTCATACTCTTTGGGGCAAGTTCTAAATCATCTCAGCTTACGAGCCTTACCGCACCACCTCGGGGATATCTGGGGGACAATCCAGCTCCATCATCTGAGATGTTCTGAAGCTTCTTTTATTTTGCACCAGGATGTCTGCAGCTTTTCACACGTCTTCAGACGCTTTCTGCATCACACATGCGGTGCCAGAAGAGAAATACCTGGAGAATCTTCTCAGCTGAAGGGATAAAAAGAGCATTGTGAGTAGACAAGACGATTTCAGAACATCTTTATTTTAAACGAAGGACTGCTGATATAGGACTCTAACCAAACCCCATCACCAAGGAGCTAAACTGAAGATCCTGCCTCTGTATTGCAGCATCATAATTTGCAGCTCAACAGTTTTGAAAAATAAACGAAGACTTTTGGGCGAAACAGATGAAAAGGTGCAGAGGTGGAAGATTTTTCACAGTTCCAGGATATTTTTCCTGACAGAGGAAGCACTCTCGGGACATCTCCCCACAATCAGGGAGAACACAGCAAGGCACCACTGCATGCAGAATCCAAGGAACCTGGTCCTGTTTGGTGTCATTTTCTCAGCCTCCTTGGTACCACAGCCCAAGAGCACCTTTGAACATGGGTGACGTGGGCAAAATGCTGTTTTGCTCAGATAATCCAGGGGAAGGAAAGGCAAAGTGAGGTCCAAAACCACAGCTGACATGAATCAGCCACCTCCCTTACAGTCAGCCGAGTTCAGCCAGACGAAGACCAAGCCCTGTTTGGGCTTTGCCTTAGAGGAATAAATAAAGTTGCAATCACAGAAATGCTTTTTGGGGTTGCCTTGCTAAAGCAACCTCAGTGAGCCCTGCTATTCATCACAGCAGCACATTTGACCACTGCAGCACCCAAGAAATCACAACATGCCAGGATGTCCAACTCTTAATCGACGTTTTTGAGTTTCCTCTCCCCAAACACCACCCAAAGAAAAAAAAAAAAAAAATAAAAAAAATGGAGGGGACGCCAATTTCCCCACCGGTGTAAATGAGAAATACTTCCTCTGAAATTAAGAAGCTTCAGCCAATTCAAACAAGCTGAAAAATTTAGACCTAGTGCTGTTTCTGCTCCTCCTCAGAAGGGGTTTTTAGATGCCGCAGAGTTCTTGCGGGATGAGGAACAATGAAACAGTCACCTCCTCAAGCAGCTTTCCCGCAAAGGTCTGCGGTCCTCGACAGAGGAGATCTCATCACCCAGGAGTTTTAGTTCAGGCAGAGGAAGAAGTAACTTGTCCAAGTCTCTTTGGCAAACAGCAGCCAAACAAGGATATGCCCGAGCCCTGGAGACCACGTTTCAGAGGGCCCATTTCACAATTATGTTTAACCAACTATCTTTTCAATGAGGGACTTTAAAATGAGGAACCTTTTCTTTTTTTCTTTTTTTTTTTTATTGCTCAAAACCACAGCTACTGCAGCGAGACACATTTCTGAGCTTTAAAAAAAGGCTGCTTTCAACATTCCTAATTTTCACTGTTTATAAGCCATGACTTTACTGAATGATATTTTTTTTTTCCTGTGTAGTTGAATATGCCCTGTATCTAGAGGGTAATTTTGGCTTTAATCGGCTCTAAACGCTAGAATGTCGGACAAGTGAAGCATTTGATGGTGATGATAATGAGTAGCCCATTAAAGGTAATTTTTAAGAAGTTAATGAGCTCTCACTAAGGGACTGACACATACTGTAATGAAAAATGTTTGCATAAAGAATATAACTTTCTTGCTATTTATTTT
>QJSC01017072.1:0-85488 GCA_003697955.1 Calidris pygmaea | reverse complement strand
TTAATTAAGGGAACTCAGCAACAAAGTGATTTAGCGATAATGACTCTTGCCATTTCTTTAGCTGTGTGGTCACTGTTAGCCACTATTTGAATTTGCCGGCATAAAGAAAGCCCTTCAGTGACTAAACAAAGTTAAAGCAGCAATAAATTAAGCCTGCCATGTACACTCGGTTAAACCTTTAGCCAACATAAACACAAGCGGCCTTTTTGCTGTGATTTTGCTTGGTACAATGACATCATACATTTCCAACCAGCACATCAAGCCCGCAGCCAAAAAAGCCTACACAATTCCCTTACGTGCATCAAATCGCAACAATCTGGGGTTTGTTGCGGTTGTTCAGTTGCTGGTTTCTATGCCCTCCCCTCTCCTGCGACCGCATTATAAAATAATCTATACGTTGAGGGCAGTTTTGCCTTTTCTGCCCGATTACCTTTTGGCAAGGGGAACTCCCTATGTCATCCCTCTCCGCGGGAACGCTTCGAAAGTTACTGAAAAGTCAGAATTTGCCAGCTCGAGAGTCAACACCAGCCTCCTCCTCCTGAACCAGATCCCAGGAGGAAGAAAAGCTACAAAGGGCTGTGTCCAGAAACAGACAGAAAGGCAAAAAAAAGAAAGACAGCAGAAGTCCCAAGCAGAGCTAACCGGAGCTAAACCTAGCTAGGGCTGAGGAAAGGCATCTGTGACTGTTTGGGTGACAAAATGTTTAGGTGGTGGAGAGGAAAATGAGGAGGTGCGGGGGCACAAGAGAACTATCACGCTATCTCGGTGGGAGGTGTCCCTGCCCAGGGCAGAGGGGTTGGATCTGGATGATCTTTAAGGTCCCTTCCAACCCCAACCACTCTGTGATTCCATGATTTCCTCAAAGCAGGCCTAGACCATAATTCTGCTCACCTTCCAATCCATACGAGCCTCCCCCAGGGAAGGTGTCCATGCTGTGGGACAGCCAGGAGAGACACCTAAGCTACCTCTACAGAAAGCAGCTTTGCTCCTGAGAACAGCCACAGCACAGAGCACCCATCCCAGGAAGCGTTCACCTAGTTTATCAATGCCAAAGTCAACCTGGGGCAGGGGCAAAAACCTCCAGAGCAAGCCAGCACCTGGAATCTTCTTTCAGAAATAAGGCTGCTCCTCCTGAGGGCTTTTATCCCCAGCAGGGTGGACCGTGGCCAGCTGGGATTAACAGCAAAGCACCGGGCTCCCCTTTGCAGGGTAAAGCAAGGTGCTGTGTTAGTCACACCCCTCACCTTGAGAAAGCACATCTTCTGCTTGCTGGAGAGCCCCTCTGAGGAGAAAGACCTAGGAGTCCTGGCGGACAACAGATGACCACGAGCCAACAATGTGCCCTTGTGGCCAAGAAGGCCAACGGCATCCTGGGGGGCATCAGGAAGAGTGGGACCAGCAGATCAAGAGAAGTCATCCTCCCCCTCTGCTCTGCCCTGGTGAGGCCCCATCTGGAGCACTGGGACCAGTTCTGGGCTCCCCAGTTCCAGAAGGACAGGGAACTGCTGGAGAGAGGACAGCAGAGGGCTACAAAGATGATGAGGAGACTGGAGCATCTCCCTTACGAGGAGAGGCTGAGGGACTTTGGTCTTTTTAGTCTGGAGAAGAGAAGGCTGAGGGGGGATCTGATCAATGTTTATAAATACGTAAAGTGAGGGTTTCAAGAGGGTGGGGCCGGTCTTTTTTCAGTGGTGCCCAGGGACAGGACAAGAGGAAATGGGCACAAACTTGAAGATAAGAAGTTCCACCTAAACCTGAAGAGGAACTTCTTTCCTGTGAGGGTGGCAGAGCCCTGGAAGAGGCTGCCCAGGGAGGTGGTGGAGTCTCCTTCTCTGGAGACATTCAAACCCCTCCTGGACACGTTCCTGTGCAACCTGCTCTGGGTTACACTGCTCTGGCAGGGGGTTGGACTAGATGATCTCCAGAGGTCCCTTCCAACCCCATGTGATTCTGTGATTTTGTGATTCTGCTGAACTCGTGAATAGCCCTTCCAAAAGCACAGCAGGCAGCTTTGCTAGGCTACCACACAGCTCATTTTGGGCTACCGCTGCTTCAAAAAAACATAATATAAAAAGAAAACAAAAAAAACCAACAAACCAAACCAGAAGCATTGGTGGATGCTGAGCCTGCCTCTGAGCGGACAAACCCTGTTCTCGGGTATCTGTGAGCTTCTCTGTCACAGCGAGTTAGCAGAGAAGTATGGAGTCCTTGTGAGCTACTGGAACGGAAAGGAAAATACTCTGCACTCTCTCCTGTCTTCCCTTGTGCTCCTGCAGCAGCCAGGTTTAACCCAGAACCACATTTTCCTTCTAAAGAATCACGCTCTTGTGCTAGTTCTCTAGTAACAATTTCTTCACTAACTAAAGCAAACCCATCAAACTTCTTCATGCAAGAAGGAATCAAGTGAAAAATTGCATCGCAGACGTATTATTGATCCAGAGACGAGCAAAGGGTGAAAGAGATTGAATCCCTCTCCGTGCACGAAACACAATTAAAAAAGGAAAACACGGAATAACTAATTGATTTGAACTTTGGAGCGAAGCCATACAAATGGCAACAAGAACGTTTTGCCTGAACCAGTTTTGTGCTGAGCTGTATGATTTTGTCACTTTTTATTTATATTTTCGTCATGAAAGTTTTGTTGAAAGAGAAGCACGAGAAAAAATACGGTGAGGCTGGACTTCCCAACACATTACACTTCCACAGTATTTCAAAAAGAAAGAGAGAGCAAAGTCACTCATATATCAGCTTTTCTCTACTCTCTCTTTACCCTTCTAAGCCTGTGTTGAGTAATAACTCTTGCCTTCTAAATGATGACATATTAAGGATGAAGAAGACTTCACGTCCTTTTTTCCCCCCCTTCCTTTCTTTTTATTTTTCCTTTTGAAAGATCCGCAAAAGGCTGAAATATCATCCAGGCCTCCATGAAGCCAATCAGCACCATGCTTATTAAGCACAACCCAGAAGACGTGATCTATTTTTAATTAAGCCATCTTTGAACAACGCAACGTAAGGAACCTGGCTTTTGAACTGCAAGGCAATCGCTGAATGGACGGGGAGTGAATTAAAAGTAAACAGGAGGAAGAATTCCAAATACAGGGAGGGCTCAGAGGGGATTTAAAAAAAAAAAAAAAAAAGTTTTCTCAAGGAAAGAAAAAATGAAGATTTTTCTTATCATAATTTTGAGGGTGCATTTCATTCCTTATTTTGACTCACTTTTCAAAGCCACATCAGGTTGTTTGTAGAAACAATTTGTTAGCAAATACATGGTTCTCCTCTGCCCGGATCATTAGAAACTGCAACATATATACAACACTTACTGATGTTTAAGTATCAATCAGATTGTGTATTATTTGAGCAGAGTACACATTCAAGTCCACTTTACACCGTTATGGAACAGACTAAACAAACCTGACCTCCGGGGTGACCCTCATAGGATCCCTAAAGATTGCAAATGTATAGTAGGCAGTCACCATGAGACATTTACAGCCTGGTAATGGCATGCAAATGACACTCTGTCTCTGTAACGCAGCCAAATTCTGGGGTTGTATATGAGAGTAATTTCCTGAAGAATTTGGGGAAAATGTGATACTTTTCCTTTTATGTAGGAAATTCACAACATCTCGTCCTTTTGCTGGAGGACTACGGGGAAAGCGCTGACAAACTTATGGCCGAGCCGTACTGTTCCCTGTAGCGGCACCTCTCCAAAACTCTTCCTCCGTAAGCGGGGTGGGCACGTTGTCCCAGTACACAGAGAGAGCCCAGTATGCTGAGACCAGTTTCCCCATCCCAGAAAACACGCTCACCACCTCAACGAGCTCTGTCTGGGAAGAATTCTCCTCCAGAGCCCAGCTTCAGGCTGGAGATGAGGGGAGATGTTGTGAATCGCTCTGTGGAGGATCGGTTCTCCCTCTCCAACATTTGCACGGGGTGCAAGGAAACCGGCTACGGTTGGCTCCTTAAAATCAGACATAGAATCATAGAATGGTTTGAGTTGGAAGGGACCTTAAAGGTCACCTAGATCCAACTCCCTGCCCAGGGCAGGGACACCTCCCACCACACCAGGTTGCTCCAAGCCCCCTCCAACCTGGCCTTAAACCCCTCCAGGGATGGGGCAGCCACAGCTTCTCGGGGCAACCTGGGCCAGGCTCTCACCACCCTCACACCAAACAAGTTCTTCCCCAGATCTCAACTCCATCTCCCCTCTTCTAGTTTAAAACCATACCCCCTCATCCTATGGCTCCTCTCCCTGATCCAGAGTCCCTCCCCAGCTTTCCTGGAGCCCCTTGAGGGACTGGAAGGGGCTCTGAGGTCTCCCCGGAGCCTTCTCTTCTCCAGGCTGAACCCCCCCAACTCTCTCAGCCCCCCCTCACAGCAGAGGGGCTCCAGCCCTTTCAGCACGCTCCACTGGACCCAGTCAATGGGAATTGTACTCATTCCCCTCAGGGCTGCATTTTTTTAACAGAATATATGCTGTGACACAGACGGTTCAGCGTGAGCGAAGCTGTCTAGTGGGTCTCGTGCCGGTGCGGTGGGTGAAGGCTTAGCTTTGGTTGCTCCATCACTGAGGATCAGGCCAATTTCCACAGTGCCGGCCACACTTCCACGTCACAGATGTAACTTCTTGTCCACACAGCTCGTATCTTTCTTGGCACTTTCCGTGCTGGAGCTGTGTTATTCCAGTTTTGCTTCATGACTTCCATTGCATCTGTGTATACGTTTGCCATCAATCAGCTCATCTGTTCCCAGCGGAGCTCTTAGCAGAGGAAAAGAGACAGGGAGGGAAAGGTAAATGCATCTTCCACAAGCCTCATACGCACGCTGGCTGGAAAAGGACCGGGATCACCCTGGAGTAACACAGAGGAATCCACTTGTGGTTCCACCCCAGGCTTTGAGGAAACAACCCACTCTAGTGCCGCTGAGCAGCAGCTCCCAAAGGACAGCATGTCACAGCCACGCTCCCTCGCGTGGTTTTCACGAGAGCTCACACAGATGGAATCTGTTTTAAGATACTCTTACGACCGCAGGGACTCAGGAGGGGTTTTTTTAGCTCCCAACCTGCCACAAGACTCCCACTGTCCATTGGGGACCTCCCTAAGGTTACCGGTGCTTTTATCAGGCTGACGATGTGTGGTCATGGTCTACTCCCATCACAGGCACATCAGGGACTACTAAAACCAAAATCTGAAGAAGAGCACAGGTACAGCAGCCCCACTTTTTTTGCACCACTTCTCAAGGGCTGTATTTGGTGCCCACATCAGGCGATATTTTTCTCCTGACCCCTTCCTGCGACGACCTGGAGATGGGACTGTTCCACAAGGACTGACGCCAATGAATTATTTGGCCCCAGCAGGTAGGGATTCTTCTGTTTGCAGTGACTGTGTCAACTGGGAAACTTGGCCAAATAATAGAGCAAGTAAAACAAAGTAATAAAGCAGTTCTAATTTAGCACATCCACTGCGTGGAGCACTTAGGCAGACACGGGGCTTCATGTGGAACACCCATCTAGCTTCCTCAAGCTACTGCTGTCTAAGGTTAACCTTACACAAGGACTAAGCAAGGACTGCAAGGAGAAAAGGTGTTGGGCTCCTCAACTTTCTAACAAAGTAAGATTCAGTGAGGTTTTGTCACTTTCAAGATCCGCTCCAGCCATTTCTTCCTTTTCCCCTTTCTCTCCTCTTCCCAGAACCACACTGCTGGTAAACTGTTTTCTTCCAACATCTAACATTACAAACCTACGGGTATTTTCCTTTCCCCTGTAGTTCCAAGCCTCTTCTGGGGAATTAAGTTATGCGTACGGCATGAAAATAGGACCACAGGCTGGGCCTCTACAAGCTGCTAATTGAAAACCTTGTCAGAAGTAGGAGGAAGTGGCAAGAAACTTGGCAGGCCCTCAGGCTTTTCATGCTGTACTTAGCTCCTGGTACTTCTGAATGGCAGCTCTGCAGTGCTTTGCAGAGGTTTACAAGTTGTGCCAGTGCCCTCCCTGCAATTACAGAACGACGTGTTCTTCTCTAGGAGCTGAGGAGAAAAAAAAAAAAATTAAATAAAAAAAGAAAAGAGCGATTATATCCCGAAAGCCACATCCTGTGTTTCACATCCAGGTAAAACGAGAGTGAAGAAGAGAGAAGACAAGACCTCACATCAAACATATTAGGCACGCGTGGCTATCAGCTACAGAAAAAGCTGATGAGGCAATGTTATTCTTTGGGGAAAAAAAAGAAAAGCACTATCCGTGTGCTGGATTCCTGGCAAATCTTAGGCTGCAGTAGGTAAGAAAGTGAAAGAGGGCACGGGGAAGGTGTCTAGACCTGAGCCCGCCGTTCTCAGTTGAATCCTGCTTCAAAACACCAACTCACACGGGAGCTGAAGAATCCAGCCCCATTAAAAATTACTACAAATTACCTGATACGAAACGCTTACATTATGAAAACAGGGATGATTTTGCATCTGTTAATGAGGATAATGACTAATATATTCAGGCAGCAGACGTGACAGCTGTCTGTATGTTTTTAGGGGCATGTATTTTTAGATGCCATTTACCTCCAAACATATTAACTACTACATTCTCCCAAAGTGCTCCAAACCTCCGAAGCTTAAGAATGCGGGTTAAATTCCTTTCAGCTTCTGCATCACTCAGTTACATCACTCCGTCTCATTATTTGAAAGCTCTCGTAAATCTGCCCCTCGGATCCTCAGCTAAGTGCTTCGGTAAAGGGAAACGGCTAATGCCAACGCGAAACAAAACAAATTTGAAATCACAGCCCACAGAAACGCTGCTTAAAGCCAACGGCGCTGCCTGCTGCTCCATTTTAACTAGTTTAATCGCTTGCTGACCAAGCAGGGCTTATGACTGTTAAGGAATATATGTTTGTACCTCTCTCCTCTTTTTCCAAACCAAAGATTTGCAAGAACGAACTCCAATTTTAAGACAAAAGTCACCCCATTAAATCTTAACAGATGTTTCTCAAGTTTAGAAGATTAAGAAAGATTTCAGCATCAAAAATCAAAGAAAATATTCTATGACCTTAAAAAAGGATAAATCGCAAAGCTCTAAACAAACCAAAAGTCCACTTTGACAGCTGCATCTGACTGAATTGATGAGGTGCTATTGATGTTTGGATTAAACTATGCCTCTGTGATCAAGTACTCAAACATGGGATAAAAGAGGAATATATTCTTTAATCCCACCAACTAATTTTGTGGAGGCAGCAGTTGCAGAAAGCAGTGGTTACAGACCAAACGTTGGAAGTGGCTTCACTTTTGCTTATTGACAAAGCTATTTTTATTTCATTAATTCACCAAGTATACTATCAGCGTTTAAAACTAACACGGGGAAATCTATATCAGGCACAGTATTCTCCACAAACAAATCACTGCAAATTTCAAAGTCATTAAAGGTAGAATCAATAGGATATGATTCTGAAGGGCTAGGAAGATGCAGTGCTAAAGTGTAATAGAAAAATTAGATATTGATTATTTTTTTTTTATATATATAATCTTGATAAACAGAGTAAACAACTCAGGAGATTCCAGTTCTGTGTTTATAGCATCTCTTCTCCAAAAAGGGAAAGGGTTAAGAGAGAGTTGAATCACTTGTTAATTACTGTCTTTATCTATCCCTCTGTAACCCTAGGAACTTGCCATCTCCAGGAGAAGACTACGTTACCTCTGCTTCCCAAAACTCCCAGCAAGGGTGGAACTGAAGCAAAGCTGGGCTCTAGATGCTACGTTACTGGGAATCCGGATGGGAGAAACTCTAAACTTAAAAATTAACCAGCTGGACACCTGGATCCTCGTCAGACTACAATTGGGAAAGGGCTTTGGAGCAAATGAGAAGCAGACATGCAATGTTTAAAGAGTGGCCCTGTGTCCACTGCTGTCTGCTGGGACGTCTCCTGGAGTTCAGACCCATCATGGGAAGGATACTGGATGAAGAGATGGGAAGGATTCTGGCTAATTGGCTACTTGGCTGCTGCTATGCTGGCAGCCCGGAAAGCCTCCAGGTCTGGAGTCCTCAGCACAGGAAGGACATGGAGCTGTTGGAGCAGGGCCAGAGGAGGCCATGGAGATGCCGGGAGGGCTGGAGAACCTCTGCTGTGAGGACAGGCTGAGAGAGTTGCGGGGTTCAGCCTGGAGAAGAGAAGGCTCCGGGGAGACCTTAGAGCCTCTTCCAGTCCCTCAAGGGGCTCCAGAAGAGATGGGGAGGGACTCTGGATCAGGGAAGGGAGCCATAGGACGAGGGGTGATGGCTTCAAACTGAAAGAGGGGAGATTTAGATTAGATCAGGAAGAAATGTTTCACTCTGAGGGTGGTGAGAGCCTGGCCCAGGTTGCCCAGAGAAGCTGTGGCTGCCCCATCCCTGGAGGGGTTCAAGGCCAGGTTGGAGGGGGCTTGGAGCAACCTGATCCGGTGGGAGGTGTCCCTGCCCAGGGCAGGGGGTTGGAGCTTGATGATCTTTAAGGTCCCTTCCAACCCAAACTATTCTATGATTCTATGACTTGTGGAGGGTCCAGTCCCAGGCTGAAGCCGGGTTATGCCATGGACTGTCAACACAGGAAGCCCTGCAACCTGAACAGGCACCAAGGTAGGTCATTTTCTGGAGCAGAAAGGCCAGTGTGGACAAAAAAGACTCTTGGGTTATAGGGATCCCAGATTCTCAGAAGGCAGGCACAGAAAGAGAGGGAAAGCTCGCGTGTAGCACATTTGTATTCTGAGTAAATCTTCCCCGCTCACGCACACAAAACAACACCCGAATATTTTTTTCACTTGAGGCACTCAAGAACGTGATTCTGAAGTCATTTACTGGAGAATGATGTCATTTTAGGGGAATAAATCCCATTGGTAAATACGTACCGTGAGCATCCTTTCACCAAAATAAAGGGGAAAAACGTCTCCAGCAGAGATCAAAGGATGGAGTAAAGGTAGGCAGCCAGTCCCAGAGCAGACTCCGTGGTGGTGGGAGGTGAATCCACTGAAGCCAGTGGCAAACTTCTCACTGGTTTCAAAAAGCCTAGGACTTCACCTCCCATTCTTTCCTCATCTGCCTCTTTTTGTTATTTCTGCCTCGCATTGAAGAGAGGCGGCAAAAGGGACAAATGATACCAGGAACCATCAAAGAGAATAATGAAAAGCATGGATGGTCTCTTCACCTGACTTAGAAACCTAAAAAAGGTAAATTGTCAGCTTTGGGATAGTCTAGACTCTTCATCATTTCTTCAAGCACATTCTAAACAGATTTTCAGGAAAAGATTTGATATAAAAAGACCTTTACATTGCTAGCAGTTTAGTTTGTCTTTACAGTCACTTGTTTTAGAAGGATGCAAAACCACACAATAATATGACTGGAAAACACCAGATGAGTGTTACCACATGGTAATATGTCCATGTATTAATGGTTATTTATATAAAAGTATCGTGTTTCTATGTTGTAGGAAAATACATAGAATATTGACAAAACATTTGAGCCTATTGCCGTTTTGTTTTTTATTTTCAGCTGGATAAATAAATCTTTGCAACTTTTTTTTTCAAACTTTTTAACACACAAATAGATCTGCTTATGCTTCCGTAATCATAAATACGAAACCAAGCAGCCCCACTGGTTATGATTTATATTGCTGGTCTGTGACTATTACGCACAGACAGGTTTTACCATTACAATTATACTTATGTAATTGTGACAGTTTTCTTTGTGTTGCTAGGGAATTCTGTAAACAAACCAAATAAAACCACAGAGTACTTCAACAGCAGTGACAAAATTTCGTAGCCACAATGCTGAGAATACGGTCTAATTATTCTATAAACACACTTTGATTTGTTTACTTCAGTGTCAAATTAACTTCAAATATGTAACAACAGTCCCTGATTTGATATGGTATACAATACTGCCAGTGACTGCTTTCATTGTAGTGTGTGTAAATCTATCTCTTTTTAAAATGAGTTCATTTCTGAAAGCGTCTCTGCCGTACATGGTGAATACTAAACAGGGAAACACATATGCAACTTATTTAAAAGAAAATTATTTCCAATGAATTTTGCTATGATCCAGCATACTTCGGCTCCATTTTCTTTTTTCCTTTTGCACAGTGGAAGGAATAATTTTTAGGAAGATTAATAACTCATGACTTAGAGAAACAAATTATAATCTCACTGGGGAAAAATGAGCCAAACTAACCTCATCTCCTTCCATGCAGTTGCCCTGAATCAGTAGATTGTGCTACTTTAAAAGAAAGACAGAACTCTGACCGTTAAAACCAATATATAAAACTGGGACAAAATCAAATTTTTGGAGCAGCTGCAAGGAACACCAATCCTGGAGAGATGCACTGAAGAAACAAACGATTACACTGTGTTTTTCATTTCATACTATATTTAACTGAACTCTTAATCTAGGGAAAACACCAATGGCCTAACCAAAAAAAAAAAAAAAAAAAAAAAAAATTCAGATGGAAGATTTTTGTTCTTTTTCAGGAATTCTTTTCTGGGGAACGGTACGGGGCGTACTGCATACCATGACCATGAGTGGTGGCAAGTAACAAATTCGGTAATGACAGCCACTGCCTCTGCACAAATTACTGTGAAGTGGCTCGTGATAGGCACGCCACAGCCGGCAAACCCCTGGCTTGGATCATGAAAGTGCCTTTCACAGAGAAGGATCTCCAAATGGTTTACAAAGCACATATGCTGTAGACAGGTCAGAAGCCCACCCACTGAAACAAGGCCAGCTAAGGACAGAATGAGGCCACCAAATGGCATTGGTTAGGTAAAACTAAATAAGATAATTATGCAGGAAAAAAAAAGAAAGATCGTTAGTCCCATATTCGGCCAGTGACAGCTGTTTCTGCTCATTTGCCCACGTCGTACCAGGTGGTGTGACAATATCCAGTGGGCAAATTTCCCTTTCAGCAAGCAAAGAGTTAAATGTCTTGCTCCTACAGGCTGGTGAGTCTCACCTCTGTGCCTGGCAAGATCATGGAACAGATCCTCCTGGAAAATATCCTAAGGCACATGGGAAAAAGGAGGTGATCGGTGACAGCCAACATGGCTTCACCAAGGGCCAATCACACCTGACAGATTTGGTGGCTTTCTATGATGGGGTTAGAGCACTAGAGGATAAGGGAAGAGCAACAGACACCATCTACCTGGACTTCTGCAAAGCATTTGACACTGTCCCACACCACATCCTTGTCTCTAAACTGGGGAGACATGGATTTGATGGATGGACCACTCGGTGGATAAGGAACTGGCTGGATGGCCACATCAAAGAGTTGCCATCAACGGCTCGATGTCCAAGTGGAAGCCAGTGACGAGTGGTGTTCCTCAGGGGTCTGTACTGGGATCAGTGCTGTTTAACATCTTTGTTGGGGACATGGACAGTGGGATCGAGTGCAGCCTCAGCTAGATGATCTTTAAGGTCCCAAACTATTCTATGACTCTATGATTCTATGAAAAATGCCAGTAATGAGAGGTGTCACTCACATCCACGGCCTCTCGGGACTGGACTGGCAAATTTTCTCCCCCTGGACATAAAGTTTTGTGGGTTTCAGTAGACAGGCAGAACGCAATAATCCATGCTGGAACTTCTTTGGGAGATCAACCACGCCTTTCTTCCCTCTCTGGTAATAGCAAGACCTGCAACGAGGTGGAAAAGACGTATCCCCATTTTCTCATCTTCACAATAATAGGCCTTCCCCAGGTCTGTGTAGGACACCGACTCAAAGAGAGAGGCATACATCTCTTTAGCTCCCTGCCATATGGCTTTTCTCCCACGGAGGGTGTGACCGCATCCCTCTCTGCTGTCACAAAGAGCAGAACATTTCTGTTGCAACAACTGAAATGTCAAAATATTGCAGAAAAACACTGGAAGTTTTGGGGATCCCGTAGGCATTTCACCTATCTCACCATGTAAGGGAACCTCCCGGGGTTTCTCAGAATGAAGAAGGCAGAAGACTATCATCTCGGCAATATTTAGAGATGGATGGAACAAACTCCTGTGAGCGATTCAGGAAGAGAAAGCCAGTTGTACAGCCCGTGACAGTATTGGACTGGCATCCTTTGTGGCTCTGGCATGAAAAGTGACAGTAAATAAATGGATTCTAGGGTAAAACAGTTGTAGAGACAAGATGTGAAAAAGCCGCATAAAGAAGTGTTGTATTTCCTCTGGGACATAAAAACCAGCTCCACAAAGGCTCCCTATTTACCTTTATCCCCAAAGATTGGTGAAGAAATAAATGGAGGCAATGAAACTAGGAAAAGGCAGAGGATGTCTGGGGGCACGGGGGGTTGGAACAAGATGATCTTTAAGGTCCCTTCCAACTCTAACCATTCTATGATTCATCCAATGTGCTGCTGCACAGGACCAACCCCTCAGCACATACCCCAGCAGTGCTGCTCAGGTTCTTCCAGCCCTCTGCTCTCTACACCATCACTTGTTGAGTTGTCCGGCTCCTGTCCTGGTATGGGACACCTAAGGAAGCCTTGGACTTAGAATCGTCTAGGTTGGAAGGGACCTTAAAGATCATCTAGTCCAACCATCAAGAGATCCTTCATAGAGATCCCAATGAGTGGGTATCATGGAAAGCATTTGGTCCCAGGACCATGTGTAATCACCAAGGCTCCCCAGCAGACTCCAGTGTTCCCAGCAGTGCACCTAAACCATGCTGAGCAGCGATAGGAGGACTCATGCTCTTTAAGGACTCATGCAGAATCTCCAGGAAGGAAATACTGGATTTACCACCATTAAGCCGAAACAACCCAGGGACTCATGGGGAGCTTAAGGGTTTTAACACTTGGGAGGTAGAAATTGTGGAAATTAACAATGAAGTTGTGGAAATTAGAGGTTATTATTACAAAGCCTGTACTTAAAGGATAATGTTCTTGGCACAGAAATATACAAGGCAATAAACTGCATTAGTAGGTGATTATATTCCCAAAGCAAAAACTGCAGTGATGGCGGAATAAGTAACCACAAACACCATGAAACAACAAAGGAAAGGATAAAAGCCACAAGATCCTGCCTTCTAAAAATATTTCATACACACACATTATTTTCCTCCATTATTAGTGCATTTAAGTGTCTTGTGCTTCATCCTTCTTAGTGTTTCCATATTTACCCCAGTGGTACAGATGGAGTCTAAAGGAATTAAGTTTAGAGGTGGGTCTTAGACACCTGAAGCATCCAATACCCGTTGGTAAGGATATACAGATGGTTTGCAGATCAAGTTCATGGGTAGGGAACCGTTTTCAGCTTCTCCAGTTCTCTTTCAGCTTGTCCAGTTCTGGGCTCCCCAGTTCAAGAAGGACAGGGAACTGCTGGAGAGGGTACAGTAAAAGGCTATGGAGATGAAGAGGGGACTAGAACATCTCCCTTACGAGGAGAGGCTGAGGGAATTGGGTCTTTTTAGTCTGGAGAAGAGAAGGCTGAGGGGGGATCTGATCAATGCTTATAAATACTTCAAGGGTGGGTGTCAAGGGGATGGGGCTGGTCTTTTTTCAGTGGTGCCCAGTGACAGGACAAGAGGAAACGGGCACAAACTTGAACATAGGAAGTTCCACCTAAACATGAGGAGGAACTTCTTTCCTGTGAGGGTGGCAGGGCCCTGGAAGAGGCTGCCCAGGAAGGTGGTGGAGTCTCCTTCTCTGGAGACCTTCAAGACCCATGTGGACAAGTTCCTGTGCAACCTGCTCTGGGTGGCCCTGCTTTGGCAGGGGGTTGGACTAGATGATCTCCAGAGGTCCCTTCCAACCCCAGGTGATTCTGTGATTCTCAGCAGTATAGTTCTGCACTGCCACAAGCACCAGAGTATAGTAAGAAATCAAGGGGAAAGGACCATCTTCCCAGAAACCAGTGGTCCAAGCCTCTGGGGGCACTTCCACTTCTACAGATAATACCTACCTCTGGGACAGAGCCCTAGGGCTGACTGGGGTAGGGAGAACAAATCCCTTCTCCCCACTCTTAGCTCTTTGTTCTCCAAAAACCCGACTCCTCCCTCTCACTTATTCAAGGTGAATATCACTCAAAAGAAGAAACTCTTCCAGCGTGCAACCCATATGGTGAGCTAAAGCAAAGCATGGGCTGTATCTTCATCTTCCCCGACATTTCTGTTTTGCAGCTTGGGGCTCTGATGGCTCTTCAGCTATTCCAAGATGGCTAAAAAGGATTCCTTTTTTTTTTCCCTCATTGTGTATGGCTGAAAAATTGTAACTGTTTGACCAGCTCGGAGCTTCCCTGCCATTACTCTTGCCTCCCACACATCACTGGAAGCTTGCTTTATGTGTATGGAGCATGCACCAACCCCAGGCTACACTTAAAACTCCCTCAGGAATGGGAGCGGAATGCGACATGCCGTTGTTATGCACAAGTTCCCAAGAAAATGATTTCTCTTCTACAATTTGCACTGACTGACAGTAAGTTTCCACGAACGGGAGGTGTCAAGGAGCTGATTTTGCCCCATAAATCGCTGCTTAGCTTGCTGTGCGTCTACCTGGCTATTACTTCCAGAAAAGGAGGTGCTAGAGCCTCTGGAAAAAGTTTCAAGCTCAGGAAGAAGTTCTCCAACCAGCTTCTACAGGCAATAGATGAACACTGATTCCCCCAATGATCTGGTAAAAATTTTTATTTTCTGAAGTTAGGTGTCTGGACTGAGGATCTATCCCTGTCTCCGGAGTTCAGGTTCCCTACACCAGGGTTCCCCTCTGTAAACACACCCCGAAACGGTGGCAGGGATCTGTGCCCAAAAGGTCCCCAGCTCTGCCGTTAACCACTCTCTAGTTCATTTAAGGAGTCTGTGGGAACACCCCAAAGTGTCTCTCTTCTGGTACGGTTGTATGGATGCAAAGAGCAAAGGGCAGAGGAGCTGGGGGTTTGGCACTTGGCTGAAGGGAGACCTGTCAGATCTGCCATACAGAGACCTTCAGACTCAGCTTTTCAAGAAGATCCAGAGGTGAAAGCCTTGATTCAGAAAGAGGGAACTGCAACTTCCTATGGTGCACCTCTAACCATTCTATGATTCTATGATTTCCTACTTACCATAAGAGCCCACAAAAAGGAAGATGCCCTTGTGAATAAGTCTGAAGACATTTTTCACCCGTCTTTTTTTTTTTAGTATCCACAACAACAATCCAACTTTTTTTAGTATCAACACAAGGATAATCATAACTTTTTTTCCAAAGCCTTTTTTTTTTTTTTTTTTTGTATGTTGGCCATAAGCAAACCCATTTCTTCTGGATTCCTCCGTGCTCACAGAGGCCTTTTGCCACTCACTTCTCCGTAGGAGTTGACCAAACTGGCTTTCATGCATACTCTGCAGCAAGTATACACCTAGTCTTACATATTTATCTATATATAGTCATTCCAAGGAAAAATAAATTAGTAGATATCTCAGTTCTTTCTGTCCTTTTTTTTCTCGTAAAACCAGATACATTCAGAACACAGAATAAGCAGGAAAAAATGAGTGGAAACCTCTTTAAAATATTAACCCTCCTACCACGGTAATGAAGTTTCTGTGTCTTTCTCCTCGCTTGACTCTGATCTCTAAACAGCACACTCCATTGCTACCAACAGACTGGGCAGTTAACACACCTTCCAAATCACCTGGTGCCAGCTGACGGTGCAGAATAGAAGACGTAAAAAACACCCAGTATGTTGAATGACACTGAGAGCTGTTGGGAGAATTGCTGCAAATGATTGTCTTGAGATTCAGAGAGAAAAAAAAAAGCCCGCAACCACATGTAACAGGTAAGGATTTCTATTTCTGCACCTTCAGTAGAGCAATTTGTAGCTGACAGGATCTGACAAGCATCCCACCAGAACAAAAATTACTTCTCCAGATGAACTTCTAACCCATGGGATCAACAAGGCAGAGGATGGGGAGAAGTGGGCGGTGGGGGCAGGGGGACAGAAAGAAGTTCCCTGCACATAGAAGCGGAGTCAGATGCAATAAATATCAGCAGCAACTGTGCATTGACAAACCATCCTGCCAAGGCCTGCAGCTAAGCCAGAACAGGGACTAAAGTATGGTCTTAATTTGACATATTCTTAATTTCTGCAAGAGCAGTGTGGACTGTCCTGTTCCATTGCTCTTGTACCCTGGGCATACAGCAGCACTACCAGATCCTTCCATGGGTCCAAAACTGAGGTCCTGATCTCCCTCTAACAGGAGGAAAAAAAAAAATCTTTTCAAATGAAGGAAGATCCCAACCCAGTTCTGGACAGCTAACTTTCTAGAATTTCCCCAAGATCTTTTTCGTCTGTGTCTGCTCTTGTGTGGGAACCAAAGCTTAGGAAGGTGAGGTCCTCATAGCCAAGGGCTAGGAAAATGGTCATTCAATAGGAAGGCAGGCAAAACAAGAAGACAATTGGGAAACTGTGGTGGATACGCCCCCAAGAGCCCTGTGGCTGAGATGATTTGTATCATCTCATACAAAAATATCCCTAACATTACAAAACTACGCATAATGCCAAAGGAACTGCTTGTACCATCTTGGACTGGAGCAGAGAAGCATCTCCCTGAGCACTCCTGTGGTAAATTCAGATTGACTTTCCTCAATCCAGACTCTGTAGTAAATTGGAGCTACCAAAAAATCTCAAGTGCATGGAACACAACTAACTTCTCTGAGATGTCTGGTCTTCTTCACCAACTTTTTTGCCATGACCTAAGCCAAAGGCAAACAAGGCTGGTCTCAGCTTAAGAGGTGGAACTCCGTACCTACGCAAACTGTTCAGCAAACTTCGTTGCAAATTAAAAGGCCCAGTAGCCCCGATTCAGCTATAAAATGGACTCAGTGGGTTGTACCACTGTCTGGAAAGGAAGATGGCATATTACCATTTAGCTGGCTTTAGGGGTCTGCAAGGCAGAAGGGAGGCAGGACCCTGTTCCTCCATCGCATGGCAGGAAACAGTTTTCCATATTCAGTTCAGGAGCCATTTTTTTAGCTGTAGAGCATTTGTGGGATGTGCTTTCCCTGAGGCCACGCAGAGATAAGAAGCCAAGGACCAAGCACAGGAGAAACAGAAACTGATCTTCCTAGAAAATCCCTAAGAGCAGAAACTGATCTTCCCTAGAAAATCCCTAAGAGCATCGCTGTTAGAAGAGGCTCCAGACAAAGAGCTGACCTTTTGGGTAGCCCACATCAGTGCTCAGGCTCAATGAATCATTTTGTCACGACTACTACTCTCTCGGTCACTATTAAACCTCACTGCCTCCAATTCAACAACCAACCACTAAAACATTACATGGCACAGTCGAAATCAAACACCCTCAAGCTATCTCGGAGAAGGACATCAGCAAAGAAAAAGATGTTTCTTAATTCCAGTTTCCTAAGCTATAGGGGGAACCCATCCTTCTTCTGTGCCCACCCTCTCTGGCTGCATATCGCACGGGAGCTCTGTCTTCTGGGACAGAGGCTACAGAAAAGCACTCCTGGTATTGTCTCCTCCAGAAGCTTGGTGGGAAAATAATCCAGAGTATCCCAGGAGAGATGGAAGGAGATAAATGAGCGTAAGCAAAATAGCAGGTAAGGTGTGAGAAGAAAATGTGAGCAAAAATTTTCTGTCCTTCAGTTAAAAGGAAGAAAAAAACCCAATTGAAATGCTCCTCTATGGCTACATTTACGCAGATACCTTCAAGGCAGATAGGGAAATATCAACAAAAAGGTGACTCGGAGGTGTGCTACCTCTTTTTAAATGGTTCCTTAGGAGACAGTGGATGTGTAAGAGAGGAGTTGGCTCAGCTGCTGACAGTAGAAACCTTAACGGTTTTGCAACACAGCAAAACACACACAGAGCTGAAAGTAAGTTGGAAGACAGAAACAAAATTTTGGGTCAGAAAATAAAAGGGCCTCTGTACTTGACAGGAAGAAGGGAGCATTAAGCTCAGCCAGGAGTTTGGGAATGCCACGAGAGAGCCCACGCTAGAAAAGGGCTGTTTTGCTGCTGAAATTCTCCCAGTTGTGAGTCTACCTGCCGACTCTGCAAACACATTAATAAAAGCAGACCGAGACAATTTAATAAGCTCACTCCTACTGCCAATTCCTTTTCCTCCTTTAAAAGAAATAACCCATCCCTCTGGTTCCAGTCTGCTAACCATCTGGCATAAAGCCCAAGTGGGGCTTGGCTCTCCAGCCCTGAAAAGCAAGAGGTGAAATCCAGTCCTCGTTTAATACCAACAGTGTAAAGCCAATTTAAAAGTCTTTAAAAATCTATCTTTGATCGAAAGGAAGATGTTGTTTAATTGAAAAGTCTCCTTTTCTGGAACAGCTGGATTTTCCTCAAGCTGCAGCCACTTCAAAAGGATTCCCAGTAATGTCAGAGCTTCTTAGGTTTAAACTGTCAGCATCGGAAGGGCTGCTACAGGCTTTCGTCTCCTGCAGGTTCCTAAAGACCTCTAGTGTATAAAGATCCATTTTAAATAATATAAATGCTTTAAAAATACAGAAGGGAAGGGAAAGGCTAAGAAAAAAAAATCTTCCAAATATAAAGTTATCATAGTTTCTGCTGAGAACTGATGTCTGCAGCAGTTGGGAATTTTTTCAATCCTTTTGCTTCTTGTCCCTTAATTTGCATACTATGTAAACAGTAATGAGGTACCCATTGCTGCATACACACAAAAACATGGTTTGGAATTGCTGCTTTACTTCAAATGCATTGCATTTAAATGCAGATGGAAAATGCACTTAGGCAGGCATTATTATTCAATAAAGTGTGCCCTGTCATGTCTTATCAGGCTTGACTAAAACTTTGTAGCTCTGGCATAGCTGGCATAAAAATAGGGATGTGCCAGCAGCTGGATGGAGACATACCATTCTGCTCCAGGGAGAGCAGAGAGCAGCTTAACAAAACTGATGGCCTACCCAAACTCCACTGAGCCCTCAAAATAAGACAGACTGGCTTTTTTAGAATTTCAGAACTGCCCTCTGCACCTTAACTTTCATGACCCATGTGAGCATTTGCCATTTTTTTATATATAGCTTTAAATTCCTAGCACACACTGTCTTTATGGATCAGCCAAAACCATAGGCAATTGGCTTTACGAACAATTCCTCCACACAGGCAATACTGAGGTCTGTTCAAAATTAAAGCAGATGAACAGGGACTCACCTGTATTCTTAAATCACAGAATGCTATGGGGTTGGAAGGGACCTCTGGAGATCATCTAGTCCAACCCCCCTGCCAAAGAAGGTCCACCCAGAGCAGGTTGCACAGGAACGTGTGTCCAGGCGGGTTTGGAATGTCTCCAGAGATGGAGACTCCATCGGGCTGCTCAGGTTTAAGGACCTGGATTCTACTACATCTCCATGCCTTGCTTTTCCTGCGCATGGGGTCTAAGAGACTTTCCATTCAGCAGCTCATGTAAGCTACGGGACTTTCCCTCTCTGGATGTCCATCGTTAGGGTGAGGTCCTCGGTGAACCTCATCCTTGTCTTTCTTTGTGCTTCAATTCCTCACTTGCACAATGAGCACCACAGGACTTCAACGGGTATTCGTGAGGGCAAACAGGGCTGCTCAGAGACAGGAGGAATAAAAGTCATAAAGTGGGACACTGCGAAACACGTGACAGGAAAGTCTTCCAAAACATATGCACGTATTTAATCACAACTGATTTTTGGGTCCCCCACGCATGAGGACCCGCATGAAATCTTCTGTCATGTCACCCGCGTTAGTCACAGTTACACCAGTGTATTCCCTTTACAGCGACGGGGGCGGCTGGTTTTCTGAATCCTCATGTTTGCTATCGTTAAATTTGGGAGTGAGGGACAAGGGGTTAGATTAGGAGAATTAGAAGCTTATTCCGTTACCAATTACTTCTATCGCTATACCACCCCTGGTGTAATTCTATTAAGTTTTTGGAGTTGCAACAGGGACAAATTTGGCTCGATGTGCTTAAATATTTTTTTGTATTTGATACTCGTGGCTGTATTTATATCCAAAGCAATATGTCTCTTATTACAAACATAAGTCTTTGTTATGGCATAAGCCCTGAATGCATAGGACATTTAGCCCATAAAAATAACCAAGGGCTGATCCAGTCTCCATTGAAATCATCTACAAAACTCCCATAATTTCTAAAGGCAACAGAATCAGGCCCCAGCTTTTCTGCCCTTGGAGGGGAGAGTTGCATTAAGAGTTAGTGGTAATATCCCCATCTCGATGAGTCACTCACTTTGCAGTACATAACATTTTATGAAGTAGAGAATCACTTTCCCTAAGCAATTACAATTTTGAGACAGGAACTCAGACACCGGCAAGTTCCTTTGTTTCACGGCCCACTCTTGTGTGGGGCCGCAGCCATTCTCAACCTGCGCCCCTGGTTGTGGTTATAATTGGTAAAACGTGCTATCCGTGATAAGAAAAGATCCCAGCTGGATATTAAAGTGCGGGTTAAGATTTCAACGAGGGAGGGTTTCACTAAGAACAAGAAGGTCCACCTTTGAAGCACATTAGCCCTACTGCAAGGAGCCCCCTTTAACCCCTGTTCAGTATTGAGTGTGAACAACACAAGCTCATCACATACGCAATAACACGAGCAAGTGCTGCTGCTCCAGAAATCTCTGAAACCCTCTGCCTGTTACCTCGGCGCTGACACAAATGTAGATGTTCCTTCCACCACTTTTTTGGGGAAATATTGCAGACCACTAGCAAAACCCTCACATCTCTCCAGCCAGGCTGCTAAGAGCTAACGTGAGCTCTGCTCACGGGAACAATGGGCAGCGCTAAGAGCATCGCCACAACTGAGATTTACTGCTCCACCAGAGGGAAAAGTATGTGTTGGTATCAATTGTTCGGCTTCGGTCAGTGAAATAGGAAGATTTAATTATTTGGGATGAAGCCTCCAAACCACACCTCTGTCTTAAGAAAGAGAAAAGACGTATAAATGGACAGGGCATCAAATGGCATTTGATAGATTGGGCCGGGGGGTGGCTCTTCAACTCGGAAACATCATACAGTACTTTGGGAAAGCATTATTACCTTGGCCACTTGCTCTCTCTAGCGGCCACTATGGAGAATAACCAAGCCTTCAACAGCACGCACAAGGTTTCCAATGTTAAGAAACTCTTCGAAAAGAAAGACAAACTACAAGCTACAAATGGAGATCATTAAACACTTCATCTGCCACTCAAAGCTTTGTCATCTCACCATCACGCTGAGGAGAACGTTGGAAACGGGACTGAAATATCTGATTTTCCTCCAGCAAACCTCTTTGAGCTGCTGACTGAACTCCCTGCTTCCATTCCTGACATGGGTGAAGCGTCCCTGAGGCACACTGCTGGTACACCAAAGGACTTCAGACAGGGGAAGAGGGATGACTCAAACAGTGAAGATCCCAGCTCTGGTTAGTCCTAACATGGCATGTTATAATCTGGAATAGAATCTGCTCAAAATCCAAGTGCAGCAAAACCGATGCTCCTAGAAATAAAATTGCTATGCTTTTTTCACCCTGTAAAAATATCCTTTTTTTTTTTGTTTTTTTTTTTGAAAGGTAAGTGCAATTATTATAACCCAACACAGTCTTATCAGCCAGGCTTTCTGAACCAAAGCATCTGCTTCCTCTTCCACTATAGCTTCTGCTCTTACAAACTTCCAATTGCCCAGCAGCACTGTGAATCTGCTCCTAACATTTCCCAAGGAAGGGCCGTGGACCTTCCAATCATGTCCTACTAGAACTGGAGAAGACGACTTTTAAAATGTGAAGAAGAAATAAAAGTTAGAAAGGAGAGTCTGAGACAAGTGGAAAATAGACGTAAATTAAACAACGACTTACTGCATAATGGCAATGGAAAAGACAGTGCCAAGGCTTTGGTTTTAAATAGAATACTTTCATTCCATATCATTTTTTTAATCCAGAGATTGAAGTTACAAGGCACTACCTCAGTCTATTGTTTAATGACATTTATAACTCTATAATAGTATTTTGCAAAAATTACGGCTCAGGCTTAACATTTCTGATTATGGAATAGACAATACAGTGATGTCATGAATGCAAAGTTAGTAAATTATAATCTGTCATTTGGCTTTAAATAAGTGTATTTCTTCAGACAATAGGCATGATGAATATAAGCGCAAATGAACCATGAATCTCTTCAATTATTCTTATTTAGATTCATTTTGCTATGATTTTTCATTTAATTCCAACTACAATCTCTTTACCATAAATCAAAGGCAGCCCTGTCTCGCGGCAGCATACCTACTTAATGTAATGAAGAAACACCTACAGTCATTAAAAATAGCATTTCCGTGATCCCGGGTTCTTTTATATCAGCGCAGCCTTGCGTTTGAGGCTTTGAGTTTGCAATATTGTCCCTTCTCTTCTAGTATCAGATTCTTACTGTCAAGCAGAGCAGTTATATGGAAACTACGTTAAAAGCCCTTTACCTTTACCACTAAACCCAGGTAACCTGTGAATAACGGTACCATTCTCCTAGTGCCAGAACCTCAGCTCATCTCCCCATCACTGTTCACCTCTTGCCCTGACAGCATGGAAATGAGCTGGTATTATCAAAATAGCCCACGTTGACTCACTTGGACTCGAGCCCAAGGTCTGAGAGATTCCAGATCCAGCTTTTCAGTTCAGGCAGATCCTCGAGGGGGACAACGTGGGCCCTAATTGCATCAGTACTAATAAAGATGCTTAGCTTTAGCTGTCCCTCTCAGGTCGGCAGCCCCTTTGAACACGGCAAGCAGCTGGGCCAAGGTTTCCCAGCCCGAATCCTCCTGCTCCGTCTGGCTCTTGCTGTCTTTTTAAAAAAGAGTTGCAAACCACACATCTGCGACGGCGTTCCCGTGCTGCTCGTGACACCCTGAAACCCTCCTTCTGGATGTCGTGGTCTCAGCTGAGGTCACGACCCCCTTGTGAGAGCGAGTAAACCCATCCTAACTCTCCGAGAGGCTCCAAAAGACTCCTGTCGTACCCTCCGTTGGGACCCCTGATTTAAAGCCCCACACAAAGCCCCAGGGTCGTAGGGTACAAAAACCGTGCCACAATTCCTTTGTGTGCCTTCTCCCTCACCTGTTTGCCTCCTAGAGCCGTACCGGGGTTTAATCTCCTGTTTTCCTAACCTTTGTGGTGTACAGTTGATCAACTTCAGCCCGCTTCCCAAAGGTGATCCCGGTCACCCCCGGAGCCTCCCGCTCCTCTCTCCCGACACTCTCCTATTGTAAGCCAGCAGAATAGGCAGAAGGCAAGGAGATAATCAGGCAGCCGATGTGGGCTGAATACAAGCCTCGTTATCTCTTTATGCATTCTCTCCTCAAATTGTATGACCTGCATTTCAGGCACCCTTGGGCTTGGGATTTACATTTTTAATATTGGGGGCTCGTGACGCCGTCCCCTTGTTGGTTAATTGGTATCAGAGAGCAAGTGTTTTCCCTTCCACTGAAATAAATCTTCCCTAAAGCTGCAATTGCTCATTCTTTTGTTCCATCCTCATTTGAAATGGGTTCTGCAAAGCCTCCACACCATGCTAAATAATCTTCAACTCTCACTTTTTAAAATCTGTTGGTTTATGCCTTAATGGCTTTGATGGGCTTTGCTATTCAGTCTTGTTACTTAAACCACTTTCCTCATATTCCTAAACTCTGTGTTTTCATTCATCCTTACCACAGTGGACTCTTTGAAGCTGAAAGGATTTATTTATTATCCAGAATACTTTTCCCCCCTGATTTTGGAAACATACCTTTTTAAAAGACAATGTGACACAGTTCAGGGTATTTTCTTGGTCTAGAATAGTGAGCCTAAAACAAACGCATTTTGTGTTCCAATTTGCTGAAAAAATCCATCTTCACCTTGCAAGGAATCATTTTTCCAGTGGATCTGTGTCAGCTCCAAACAATAGAAATGTTGCACTCATCATCAGTTTAATGCGATCTGAAATAACATTCTGTTTGAATTCAGTTGTTAGCGGCGTTAATAAAAGCTAATCAGCAGCAATGGTGAATTTCTGGAAGATTACTGCATGTGAGCTGTAATTCTCTGTCTTCAATATGCATTGCAATTTTAAATTAGACAAATTTGGACACACATAGGAGATGTCAGTCCGGGTAATGCTGTGTAAACAGACTGAAGTATCACAGAGGAGGATCAGGAACAAATAAAATCGCCTGTGTGACTTTGTTCTTAAATCAATGTTGACACTTTTGCTGCTCCTGCGACGATAATGTAACTTTCAGCTCTTTCTTCATGTGCTGTCCTTATTGTGCAACCATGGAAATACTGAAAAGTGCAATCATCGTTTTGTCAGTCATTTATTTTAATATCGTTCTCCAAATATTTGAAAATATCTACAAAACAAGGGCAGAATTTCCAAAGCTCATCTGTCAGTCGGAGGCAGTCGGCCCTCCTTCCAACCCACACACAGCTTCTTCGAAAACTGGAAAGATGTCCACGGGTTTGAAACATTGCCAGTTGCTTCCAGGCCAGTCAGCTGATGTGCCCAGATTCCTCCACTCTCAGGGGGAAGAGGAGGGTGTTACAAATGCAACCAGAATTGGGAGCCAAAGTTGTTTTGTTTTCTCTTATATTTTTTACACTGATTCCAGAAAGACATGGTGTCACCAAAACACTTCTGGCAAGAAGAGTTTTTCTAATGACCGAAGCTGTGATTTAGCCCCAAAAGACACAGACCTTGAGCCAACCTGAAGCTGGAGATTTCACTTCATCTGGCTTCTATGGGAAAAGGACTGAACCAACACCGAGCCCCAAATTTCTGGGCTGATACGGAATAGCACTTGCCTAATTAGAGTCATAGAACCATAGAATGGTTTGGGTTGGAAGAGACCTTAAAGATCATTCAGTTCCAACCCCCCTGCCACGTGCAGGGACACCTCCCACCAGACCAGGTTGCTCAAAGCTTCATCCAACCTGGCCTTGAACCCCTCCAGGGATGGGGCAGCCACAGCTTCTCTGGGCAACCTGGGCCAACAAAGCATCCTCACAGCAAAGAATTTCTTCCCGATGTCTAATCTGAATCTCCCCTCTTTCACTTTAAAACCATTTTCCCTCATCCTATGGCTCCCCTCCCTGATCCAGAGTCCCTCCCCAGCTTTCCTGGAGCCCCTTGAGGGACTGGAAGGGGTTTGAAGGTCTCCCTGGAGCCTTCCCTTCTCCAGGCTGAACCCCCCCAACTCTCTCAGCCTGTCCTCACAGCAGAGGGGCTCCAGCCCTCCCAGCATCTCCGTGGCCTCCTCTGGCCCCGCTTCAACAGGACCATGTCCTTCCTGTGCTGAAGTCCAGCTGGAGGCTTATTGTATAGCAGGACACAGTGGGCTTGTTCTTCTTCAAAGCAGTTAGTCATGCCCACAGGCTTGGCTGGAGACCTTTGCTTTCTGTGACCTTACCAGGACACGATGGTCTTTAATGGGACTGTGACTCTTGTTGTATTGCAGAATATCCCCTGCAGAGCCCTGACTTTCCCTTCTGTCATGGTTTCTCTCACCTGCGGTACTTCCAAGCTCCAAGCTGCAGGCTGAAATTCCCAGTTTGAAGGGTGTGATCAAATACAGAGGCAGGAGCCAAGGTTTGTATCTGCATCGGGTGGCCTGGGGTTAACCCACTGAACTACATTGTCATCTTCTGAGTTTTACGTTGCGAATAATACCACTTATTTTAATATAGCACAACAGGGCGGCTCTGATGTTTGTAAAGTGGTCTTGAGGTTGTAATGAATTTTAGGTGCTATTTTGTAAAGTTGTGTGCAGCACATGAAACACAGGGTGCTCCTTACTGGGTCTGTTGGTCAAGATGGATTTCTCCAACATCAGATTTCCAAGTGATCCAGTTCCCTGCTCATTTTGTGGCTTAGGTTTCAACAATGAAAAATTTGGAGGGACCCTGCTTTTAGGGGAAAAGAGAAAATTGAAATCCCATGACAAAACCTTCCAGGTTAGAAACGGGTTTCTGCATTACTGGATACATCTTGCCTGCCACAGATTTTTCCCCATTTTTGTACGATGAGAGTCTCAGGCCTCAGACACGCTTTCAAGGCACTGAGCATCAGCTGAGCTGTGGTAATTGCCCACGCGTGGACACAGAGTCTAAGGGAGGATTTTGACTCATCCAAATTAGCTTAACTTTCAACAACAGAAATTAGTGATGTTCAAAGCACGTTACCAACTTGGGGACTAAGTGCTTGCGCATCCAGATTTGCCACAGGTCAGACAACACGACAAAATATATTATGCCCAAGACCGGCTGACAATCTTCATCCTGATTTAATTATATTAGATGCGGTATTTATTTTGTAAAGTAACAAAAATAAATCCATACACACCCTTAATGCTGACACTTCTACAGCAGAGCAATGGTATAACTTCTACTGCTTTCATATATCCTCTTCTGATCACAGAGGACCTCCCTCAGTCACCACCACCACCTCTGGTAGAAGACAGTAAGAGTGGGCAAGCCATGCAACAGTTAAGTTGTGGTCTAAACAAGCCAGGCTAAATAAACCAGCAGCAAGTCCTAGTGAAAATGACTCAATTAAAAAGGGCAAGGCTTGTTAACAATTGCTTAACTGAGCAGGGGACACTGAGTAACTTAAGTGGGCTTGTTTGGACTTCCACCAGTTCAGGCAGTGAGCACACATACAGTTCAGAGAGCAGGTGGGAAGGGAAGGAAAGGAACTGGACCCCCATCATTGAGCTCACAGGGATTAAATTGATGAGATTCCTTCAGCCAGTGTCACTGTCTGCCTTGGAAAGGGACGTCTGGGATAGCACCTTTCTCAACCGGCAGTAGCAGTGGCTCTACCTGGAATCCCCACAGGTCTCACAACTCCTGCAGCCACCTCCCTGTGGTGTTTAGATCCATGGATGGGGATGTGGCTCCTGCCCTGTCCTACCTCAGCTGCTGGCTCTGGTTTGGCTTGTGTGGCCTCTTCTGCCCTGGCAGCATCAGCCCAGAATTTGATTCGGGAAGTCTGAGCCCAGAAAAAAACCCAAGCCTGTACTACCCAAGAGACACAATATCTCTCTCCCTTTCCTCACCAGTTGGTACTTTTGAGCTGCTTCTACTCCCTCTTAAAACTTACAATTCAAGAAGTGGAGAAAAATAACTCTTCTCATTGGCAATAACAGTCATGTAAAAAAAATACTAGTCTCGCTAATTACGGGCATTGTGTTCACAGTCCATTTGCTCGTGATCACCATTTTTTTTCAGTTACTCCTTGTGCTGCTGCTACATCAGTGAGTAGGACAGCAGCACAAGGGGGTCCTGTATCTCCTACTCCTCAGCTACTTCTTTTTTTTTGCATAACCTTAGTAAGGCATTTTCATTCTCTTCCAGGATAATTAGGAATGGTGAGGGATAATACTAGAAGTCCAGTGATGGAAAGTCCTCTGTAATACTACTTTTTACAGGCATAGCATATCCTAGAACAGGTGAGCCAGCAGTATTTTTCCATGGAACTTTTTCTGTCCCAAAGAGAAAAAAAAAATAAGAAACAAATAAGCTAAATCTAGCAAGCCACTTACTTAAACTGAAATTATTTCCCTGGTCATCCAAAGGAACAAGTGAGGACAAGATACCTCCATGCTTAAGAAATGAAGTTAGAATAAGAGATGAGCTCAGCATCCCAAATTGGAAAGGAAAAAAAAAAAAATGACAATTCCAAACTGTCTTCTGTTCATCTTGTTTGCAACCAGACAAACCTCATTAGAGCTAAATTTCTGCAGAGCATCACAGTGACATTCAACGGACCACTTGCAAAGTATGCATTTCCTTCAAGTGTCCAGAACAAACTCTCTGGACCTGGAGCTGGGGCCAGCTGTTTGTTAGAATGCCAAGCTTCGGGCAAAACAACCTTCCAAGCTTCCACACTTGTTCCAATTTGCCAATTAAACATACAAAAGCAATAATGGGGAAGGTGAAGAAGGAGGTGGAGTGGAGGGGGGAAGTCACAGTGTTGTTTTGCCAGAAAATGTCAAAATAAGCCAGACAGAGGAGCCAGCAGAGCTACTTACACCACATTATAATATGCAGAGAATTGCCTGCCTCCTGATCCTGATAGTAATTTGTCATTCTACTGCAGCCTCATTGTGTTTGTTTCCTTAAAGGGAGCCAGAAGTCTCAAACGCCACCCCCCATCTTTGAATGAATGTGGTCAGGCTGACCATCAAGACATTTCAAGGGAAGGCCAAGATCCGCTCCTTGGAAAGCCGAGGGTTCCTCCGTCTCTGCGGAAACCTAATGGACACAGCATAACGTGGAACAGACTGTCCCAGCAAAGGGCTGAACCGCTCATCTCTGGTACTGGCTAAAAGCAGCAAAAGCTCCTGCTCTGGAAGCGCGGTGAGGGATAGGTCTCAGCCAACGCAAGCAAGGGGTCAGCGATGCAAAGGATGGGATGCCTCTCTTGGTTTCAGCAACCTGCCTTCTCCCCGGCCCCAGAGGCAGCCACACACCGGGCAGACTAAGGACAGGCTTGTACAAGACCTTCTACATCAGGCTCACCTCAACCTCCGATTTTGTCTGTGCACCAAGAGTGCAGCAGCTGGACATCGCTTCAAAAAGAACAACGCTGAAATCCGCTCATTTTATCCATCTCTCTGGCACTCTGAGGGACATTTCTGGCTGGGGAACGTGACTCAGCCAAGTTGGGTGTCAAAGCATACTCACTCAGATCTAATCTCAAGGAGAAGCCAGCTCAGTATCTCAGCCAGAGCTGGCCTGAAACAAGGTTGCCCTCCCCAACCCTCACTCCTCTAACATATAGTCTGGAGCCAAGACCCCAGCACAGTGTGGGTTGTCTCTCTACCCTAAGGCTTAAATTCCCCATGTGTTTACATGTAGGAACTTAACTGTAATTGCAACCCTGACCTCAAGCATCCAAGCCTGAGGGTAAGGTCCCACAGCAGCTTGAGCTCGAGCCTTTTCTGGTCCAATCTTCATACCTATAACATATAATGCAGCCTCCTTCCTTGCACTGTTATTGGTGGTCATACATGTGGACCAGTTTAAGAAGCCAGCACAGCTGAAAACAACCCACACCAAACAGAGAAAAAAGACTCATAGAATGGTTCAGGTTGGAAGGGACCTTGAAGACCATCCAGTCCCAACCCCCTGCCCAGGGCAGGGACACCTCCCACCAGACCAGGTTGCTCCAAGCCCCCTCCAACCTGGCCTTGAACCCCTCCAGGGATGGGGCAGCCACAGCTTCTCTGGGCAACCTGGGCCAGGCTCTCACCACCCTCAGAGTGAAACATTTCTTCCTGAGATCTAATCTAAATCTCCCCTCTTTCAGTTTAAAACTGGTACCCATCACCCTATGGCTCCACTCCCTGATAATGAGTCCCTCCCCAGCCTTTCTGTAGGCCCCCTTTAAGATTATTCCAACCCACCATCCTGTTTTAGACTGTTTTAGCAATGAAAAAAATGTCATTGGTAATTTGGAATATTGTTGAATATGCCAATAGGCTTGTTTTGTACTCTAAAAGGGAAATCACATAATTGCTTTGGCAAGACTGCACACTGCTATTGTATATGGTTATTGTAAAATCTCCAGCAAAGATATCTGTTTTTAAAAAAAAAAAGTTTTCAGAGACTCTTAAGCCTATTCTCTTGCTCCCAGCACCCTTTTTATTCCCACCCCAAAATCTCACAGCTTTACTTCATCCCTGACTACAAAATCAGAATAAAGAGTAAAACTTGTCAGGAACTGGGTGAGCAGTTTTTAAGTAAAGGCAAAACAAATCTTAAAAGGGTTTTGGTCATTTTTAAATATTTAAAGGCTGCAACCACAAAATCAAAGTTCTGTGTTTCAGATACTTTTATGTACTGGTCTAACCAAAACCAGCTTTGTATAAAAATACAGTTTTGCAAGTCAGCCCACTTCCATAAAGAGAACTATCCCCTTAAGCTACTGCTAAAAGGTCATTTGGCCTGCAGGGACTTGCCCCCTTCTCTCAAACACTCCCCTTAGCAGAATGGGAATGACCCAGCATCCCATAAACCTCTAAGCCCTTGAAATACCAGAGGCACCCAAGTCAAAGAGTAAGAAAAGCCATTAATTTGGCGTTCATTTCCCTTTTTAGATGCTTGGTGTGAGCCATTTCTGGACCTGGATCCTGCAAAAGCTCACACACAGGTTTAGCTTTTTACACACCGCATGGGGTTCCATTTACTTCAATGACTGCAAACACTGGGAGGCCCAGGGACTTACAGACAAACTGGAAATCAGGCTCCACTATCTCTTAAAAAAGCATCCCATCTATCTGGAAAGCCCATTTGCATCTCGGGGAGGTGGGGGGGGGGGTTGGGGCTGTTAACCTATTACAGTTACATTGCACCGTGATTAGTCCAACTGAAAGAAAACAGCAGGAAAGAAAAAAAAAAAAATAGCTCCTACTTCCTCTCCGCTCCCAAGTTAGTTTATTATGTGTATTTGATGGCCCTTCACGAAGAGGCAGTAAGACCCTGAACCTGCAATGACCCCTGTTTCCACACAGAACATATGGACTTCAGTGCAGGGGTTTGCCTGGACAGGGCTCGTTGTCAACTGAGAACTCAAACATCCCTGAGCAAGCAGAAAAACAAAAACATATTTCAATATCCCCCTTAAAACAAAACAAAACAAAAAAACCAAAACAGAAAACCCCCACCAGAAGTCTAGCAGATTTTGGATAGTCTGTTTCCATGAGACACTTCCCATCCTGTTGTTTTACGACTGGACGCATCCCTGTAGGTGCTGGATGCTCGGCGGGGTCTGCACTATTTCTGTGGAAAGCACCATCCTGTGGCATCTCGAGCCGTGTAACTCAGCACCTTCAACTCTTTCTGAACCCTGAGCTGAGGGCACTCAGCCCCTCTCCGGATGGGACACAAAACTAGTTTACTTTGATCTTAAGCGCTGGAATTTTTTGTGATTGCATTTAATTTCACCAAATCCTCGAAATTATCCGTTCCCCTAACATTTGCAGTTTCACTGAAAACACTACATGTAGAAATCACTAGCATCACACATCCTACTGAAGATGAAGTTAATTTACAGAATCTAGCCTTTAAAATACAAGGATTTCACAACAAATGTGTTGCTATAGCAACAGAGTAAGCTTATGTGAACTTCAGGCATTCATATTCATAGAAACTCCTGAAGCAAGACTGACTGTTGGCCATAACATCCCTACTCTTGCCAAGTTTCAAATAGTGCATGAATTATGCCAAAAATAAATGGGTGTGACTAATACAAGCACACAGAACACCGAGGGGAAAAGAAACACCCAAGCTTTTGCCTCTAAGGCAACATTTGTTGATAGAAAAGATGGGCATTTGGAAAGCATGCCTTTTCCGTCCCTCTATCTTTTTGCTTTACTTGCACTTCATAAAAGCCCCACATGCACATTTGCCTCCCATAAATTGTCCGACTGCTGGTAATCGCACATCTTTGCAGTCTATAGAACAAATCTTTTTTTAAAGACTTGCTCCCTTTGTACTCCCCTGGTATTTAAGGAGCACGTGTGTGCTGGAGGAGGAAAGTCAATCTGTTTTAACTCATACCCTTCTCTCTCGCAGAGCTGCGAGCAATTCTTTTTGCAGCCTCTGGAAAAAAACAAAAAAAAAGCATGCCCAGCCTCAGCCCATGACAAGCTCTGCCACATCCAGTCCATCTCTCTCCCATCCCCTCCTTCTCCTCTCAGCCCTGGACTCCAGCCCAGCCTGCCCGCTCTCGTTTACCGAGGTCAGGCTTTTCTGAAGGCCAGCCCCGAATTTAACACGTCCCAACCCAGATCCAGAAACTTCCTGCTAATTACTGTAGTCACACTCGCTAATCGGACGAGCAGCAAACGGCACAGCAGGCTCTCAAGGGGAAGAGGTCACCTAGCTATCTGCTGCGGGTCGTTCAGCTGGCAGCTTTTTCTTGGTGAAAGATAGTTCTGCAAGGAAGCTGTTCCAACACGACCAGCAATCTAGACTAATTAGATGCGATATACCCACTCTGACTCACGAGATAGCACAGAAGGAAAGGGAGGGAGGAAGGGGAAGGAGATGAAGAGAAAGAGGAAGAGTAAACACAGTAAGTCCTTAACCCATCTAAGGAACAGAGGGAAGCTTCCCACTTTCCACTGTTCCCCATGTAATAGAAAGGTTCTGCACATTTTGGATTCCAAGAATTTATTCAAATCAAGATGTTTCTCTTCCTGCCCCAGCTCCGATTCCTAGGCTGTACACCAGCTCCATTTTCCATTCCGATTCAACCAAAACCAACGTTTCCTCCTCAAAAGTCAGTAACTGCTCTTGGGTCTGAGGAACTGTATAAATGCTGAACAACACATTATTCAAAACAAACGCGAAGGCAGTGGAAACGTCACTCTGGCTGCCTTTTCACCCCGCGTTCCCACAGATGATTTTAGAATCATAGAATGGTTAGAGTTGGAAGGGACCTTAAAGATCATCCAATTCCAAACCCCCATCATGGGTAGAGACACCTCCCACTAGACAGTTGCAGTCACTCACTCTCCCCAAATCCTAATATTTGCTTAACGATAGCGTTATCTCAAACACATGTTGAGAGAAGAGTGTGAAGGCATGGGAGGGTTCACGAGACTGAGGTAGACCACCATGGAGCAGAGGTCTTGCAGCAGAAAAACATAAAGCTCATGGGATTAACTTTACAACTGACCTTGCAATTCAGTGTGAGGATATGGAAGAAGGATTTCTTCCTCGCATGCGTTCCCTCAACATTCAGTCACCTTTTAGGATCAAGTGTTGGGCCCTGAACCCATGATCTTTCACAGTGTGTCTTAGACAGAATGGTGGCCTCCAACATGCCTTCTGTCAGGCCTTATGTCAACATATTTTCCCTACTTTCAAGAGTGATGACATCCACAAAACCTCAGCTCAGCGACTAAGTTCCATGTGGACAGAATTTTCCCCAGGCCTTAAGATGGTCACCTCATATCAGCCACAAGTTTATTAGCACAGTTATTTTTCATCTGTCTTGACAGTAAATAGATTTCAAGTGATTTGCATAGTTGTTCAACCCAGATTCCATAGAGAAGCTGTTTGACAAAAGTCAGCCAGATCCACAACTGAATGCGAGAACGTGCCATCTCCTCAGGAACAAGAGTTGGCTCAATGGGATAAATTAAGTAAGAAACAACTTGTTGTAACACGGTTGCTTCAGGACTGACGCCCCTTGGCTGGGTTTCCTTGCATGTGTCCTATTTTGGTCGACGTTGTACTGATCTAGACACTAGGCTGCATGCATTGTTTGTTGCTGCACCAAAAAATAAAAGGAAGCTGCCTAGGTGTTGCCTGCTAATCTTCTAGTATCTTCTGTTAGGATGGCTACGAACGTTCAAGAGTGAAAAACTGTGAAATACAACAGGTCCTTGTGAATAACGGAGACTAGAACACAACTTGCTGATCCATTTTGACAGTCCATCGGCAAGTCCGCTTGTGCGTGATGGAGATGGCCGTTTCCAGGAGCTAAGCCTGGAAGCTGTGACATCTCGTGTGAAGTATGAAAGCAACAGAGGGAGAGGAAAACAACGTAAGAGGGAGAGGAAGAAGCTGAGAAATCACAAAAGCTACTCATGGCGCGCGGATTATTTAAGAACACCTGTGTTACCTGAACACTTGACCTTGCTTTGCCCTGGATAACTCTTAACGCTGGCATCGAGTCGCCACTTGCCAGGAATTGGGTTACTCACCATCACATGAGACGGGCCTGCCTCCAAACAGCACAGATTCAACCAATGCTGAAACCTGCACGTATTCATAAGCTTTTGCCAATTGACTGCCTATTTCCCAGCCATAAGGGTTTTGGTAGTTTGCCCTCCAGCCTTGCTGCTAACAACACTCAACTGAACCTAACAACCTCTCTTCTGAGCGTGCTGGGGCACCAGCAGGCACTGCAAAGACAGGTTTGCCCCCGAGGGCTTCCTCAGAGCTCTTAGAAAGGCTTATCTTGGCTAACGTGGGCCTTGGGTCAACCTCCACTCCCTCCTGTCAGGCTACGACAGCCAGCAGTAGGGTGAGGAACCAAGATGTGGACTCACTCACCAGATTTTACACCGCCCACCACGGTTGTCTTACCCTTGGTTTACCCTCTCATCTCATTCTGAAATGTTGGGTTATGGATTTGGTCTTTTTGTTTCACAATCACGTTTTGGCCTCGATTGATGGCTTCTTGCACTCTACCGGCGTGTTTTCGCTCCCGGCTGGTCACGCCATAGAATGGTACCACAGGAACACATCTTCCTCTCAAGAGTTTTAGTAAAGGGCTTCCTCAGGGTGCCAACTTGCACTCCCCCAGGCTTTAAAACATTCGTTCTTTCAGCACTATAATGCCAGCAACCTGGGGACAACATGGACAGGCCCCGGAAAGGACTACCAAGAGAAAATGGAACTTGCTTTCATTTCTACCTGTTGAACATTTTGGAGGCCCTCTACCCTTTGGCAGAAATGCTGAACTACTGGAAAGCAGAAGCAAATTCCTGCAGCTTCATTCTAATAGTAGCTAAGGCTGTGTTGGCAGGGACAAGTAGTACCCATTGCCTTCAAACCGATTAATTCTGCTGTTTGGAGAAGCAGGCGAGTGAGCTTTGGCAGAACAGGAATTAAGATTTCAGAGCGGTTGTCCTATAATAGTAGTTTAGCTTAAAGAATTACAGGTGTTCCAGATGTGGGCCAGCATGTTCAAACTGGTATTCTTAATTCCAGTTCCCAGAACTGGCTCAGGACTTGTATCTCTGCCTTTCTTCAGGAGGTGTGATTAGCTGACTTCCCTGGAAACCTGAGCTTTTGTCCCAGTCAAGCTCCCTTTGCCATTTCTTCCCTCTAGAACAGATAAATTTATTTCTACCTATTTTCACTTATTATACTTCTTACTCTTTCCTGGAAGAAAAATATTGGCTGTTTCTAGCCTGCAGTGTTTTGGAGGAAAAGAAACATTCATTTTGGGCCAAAAAAAGCATGTAAGTCAATTTGTAGCTGTTATAGCCAGGAAGCCATTGTTCTTCTGCAAACAATGAAAGGGCAGTCTCCGCAAAAGCGCGGGATGTTCCAGACATTGCCACCAAACTGCCCGCCATCGACCCAGCTGAGTCAGAAGCAGCCTATCCAAGCAAGCACAGTAGACTTGGTGGGGTACTACTAGGCCCAACTACCCCAAGAGGGGACAGGTTTGGTCTCGAGTGCCTCAAGACTGCCCTTTGCTTGCAATCCAGGTGATATCCAAAGGTCTTCTGATACTTTGCTCCCAGGTAAGTGCCCAAATACTTCTGGGAACTGAGAAGTCCTCTGCAAATTTGCAGTGTCGGAAGAATGAGTGACAAAGGACATGTTATTGCTCAGGGCTTCCCATTTTCAGGCTCAGGGGATCCAAAAGGCCATGTATTTTTAGTAGAGACCACGCTGACCTCATCGTGAAGTACTTGGGGCCAATGGAAAAGACTCCCACAAAAGTTCGTGGATGTGAAACAGAGCCACTGATCAAGTGTTCGTAGATGAGTCCTATTACTCGCACTGAAGGAGCTGAACTACTTCTAAAAGAGAGGGGAAAAAACCTACATTCCTAAGTATTATTTTAAATAACTCCAGTGCTTTAAATAAGTGCACTAAATATCTATTGAAGTGTCAGGTTCAGAATGACTCTTCTCTTGGTAAATGAAGGCTTCAGTTTTCCTGGTAGCAAGATGGAGATCTGGTGCATAGAGATGAAAAACATTTCTCTCATTAATTTCAATGGTTCTGCCTGGAGACCCAAATCTTAAGCACATGCTTATGTACTTGATTGAACACAGAAAGGACTTAAGCACATGTTTAAGTGTTTTGATGAGTGTTGCCATATGAATTTCAACATGGATTTACAGATCTATGGCTTGACTGACAGACTCAACCCTTTCAAACATATATTATCTAATTAGTGCCTGAAGGGAAAGGCCTAGATATAGAACATTTGTCTTTTAGCACACAACTCACGCAGCATTTCATGACGTCTTGACACTTATTAATTGCATTCAGTTTGAATATAAACACTGTCACATGATCCTTAATCGAGAATTGGCTGAAATACCATAAACAAAGGATTACAAGCAGAGAGTGGGGAGGATGCGTCTCAGGGGATGCCACGGGCAATTTTGGTTGTGTCCAGTCTTGTCCTCAAACGATAAGGAAAATAGAATTAAAAACAAGCCAGAGTTTGCAGATGGTAGAAAACAGACATGAGAGGAGCTAGAAAAACAGAGTACCTAGAAATGTTTGAAACCTGGTGGGAAGAAAGAAAGGAAGAGTTATAATGGGAAGGAAGAAAGACATTTCTATCTTCTTCCTCTCGGCTGGAAAAAAGACAATATTCTCGACACCTTCTATCCAAAGAGTTAAAAAAATCCACAGACGATCCAAAATATGCACAGAGCAATAGTAGAGACAGTATCAGAGTATCATACAGAGCAGTAAGAGTGAGACACTGTCTCCAGCAAAAACGGTAGAGGAAGAAGGTGTCTGTAAAACTACCACCTCTTCTGAAAAAACCCTAGCAGCAGCAATGGCACCAGTAGAAATCCCTTTCCCGCCTCCCCTCTGTCTGTTACCCTTCCTCCCCGAGGCTGTTCCAGCTTTGCCATCTCCAAGTCTATGGACTTCAGTCATGTTACAGGCTGAGACTTGCGGCAGAGGCAAGATAGAGCACTTTTCCTAGCTTGTCGTGACACCTGGGAAATTCCTTCCTTGCTCCAGCAATCACAGCCTGGGACCAGAAGGTGACTGCCACCAGCAGGCAGCGGAAGATGTGGATGACACAGAAGCACTCCTGGGTTTTAAAGTTCTCCTAGAGGCATGTATGACTTTGCACGTGTTCACAAGAGCATGGAAGCTCCTACGGGATTGCAGGACAAGAGCCTAACCTTGCACTGGAAACTAAGAGGAGGACTCTGCAAACTCTGGTACCCTTTTTCTGGTTGAAATATGTTCTACCCTTCAGCTAAGAGGAAGCAAAATGCTGGAGCCTGTATTCTATATTTGTAGAGCTGCAAGAAGTTAGCTCAAAGGCATTTTTTCACATTAGTTTGGCATTTGCTAAAAGCCACTACAGTTGCATTTATACTGTATCATTTTTCAGATGACCAGAAGACTTATTTTCATCTGCCTGTCAATTAATTCATTTATCATTTGAACCTTTCCTTTAAGTAAAAGTGTTCTCTCATAACTTTCATGCCATTGTAAATTTTTACCATGTGGGGGAATCAAGTAAAATTCATCAGAGCTTTCAATCAATGTAAGATATATATAGATACTTAGAGAGAAATACATGAAGGAAGTGCAGCAATGGTATTAAATTTCAGAGCAAAATCATTTATTCTGCCTAACAATGAAGCTGCTATCTAGAAACAAGACTGATTATTCATAATACTACCCACTGCTATTACCAGAACTCTTTACAGCCCCCGATAAGCTTTTATCCAACATGTTTAACATTTCAAAGTCAATTTGCCTTTCCACATGTATATTTCATAACTTTACTTAAGTATACAACCAGACACCCTGGTATTAAATAGAGTATACATTTGTTTGTATTTATTTAATATTGCCCTAGCTCTTGACAACTTTAAAAGAACACACGTCTTAGAAATAACTGAGGTTTCTTTAGGAAAAGATCTGCCAGGAAAAGTTATGCTTTTTTCTAAGCAGCTTAATGGCAGAGGGTTACTATTCTAGAGTGGGAAGAAAGATTGTGTAATTATATATCTTTATAGTTACATATTGCGATACGCAGTATAATTTACAGAGCTTGAGTGACAAAGGTCGAGGATATCTCCCCTAATAAACACCCAGCAATGGTGAACTCCACATAACATGAGAAGTAAGAGGTACACCGGGGAGCCCACGGCAGACAAGGGCTTATTTCCTCAAGGGCCTGGAGAATAGATGTTATGAAGAAAGAGTGAAGGAGCTGGGACTGTTTAGTTTGAGGAAGAGGAGGCTGAGAGGAGACCTCATCACTCTCTACAACTACTTGAAAGGACATTGTAGAGAGGTTGGTGCTGGTCTCTTCTCACAAGTAATTAATGACAGAACGAGAGGGAACGGCTTCAAGCTCCAACAGGGTAGGTTTAGACTGAACATTAGGAAAGAATTTTTCACAGAAAGAGTGGTCGGGCATTGGAATAGGCTGCCCAGGGAGGTGGTGGACTCACCATCCCTGGATGTGTTTAAGAGCCGTTTAGATGTGGTGTTGGGGGATATGGTGTAGGGGAGAACTTTATAGAGTAGGGTAGATGATTGGACTCGATGATCCCAAGGGTCTCTTCCAACCTAGACGATTCTATGATGATTCTATGATGACAAACTGACCCCACAGATTCAGCTCAGATCTGGCAGGCCTCCCAACCCCCATAAAGACTCTAGTCAACACACCCTACGTCTCTGCAGAGAGCAAATTCAGGTTGCCCCACATCCATAGCCCAGGTATAAGCCATGATCCAGACAGCAACTCACAGAACCCTGACAGCATCCTGCACATAGCTCCATCTGCCCGAGGAGCACCACAGCTTCACCTGGAGCATCTGCAGGGATAACACCCACTGCTTCCTCCTCACACCACCAAGCACATCCTCATCAACTCCCAACACAGCCAGTACTGTAACAGCAATCATGAGATCCCACCTGCAGTGCTGCATCCAGCTCTGGGGCCACCAACATCAGAAGGACATGGACCTGTTGGAGCGGGGCCAGAGGAGGCCACGGAGATGCTGGGAGGGCTGAAGCCCCTCTGCTGTGAGGACAGGCTGAGAGAGTTGGGCTTGTTCAGCCTGGAGAAGAGAAGGCTCCAGGGAGACCTTATAGCAGCCTTCCAATATCTGAAGGGAGCTACAGGAAAGATGGGAAGGTCTTTTTACAAGGACGTGTAGTGACAGGACAAGGGGTAATGGCTTCAAACTGAAAGAGGGAAGATTTAGATTAGATATTAGGAAGAAATTTTTCACTCTGAGGGTGGTGAGAGCCTGGCCCAGGTTGCCCAGAGAAGCTGTGGCTGCCCCATCCCTGGAGGGGGTTCAAGGCCAGATTGGAGCAACCTGGTCTGGTGGGAAGTGTCCCTGCCCTGGGCAGGGGGTGAGACTGGATGGTCTTCAAGATCCCTTCCAACTTAAACCATTCTATGATTCGACGAACAGATCACTTGCCCTTCGAGAGTAGCATCTGCTCCCTGGTAACCTCAGGATCCTGCCGCACCTCAAACAGCTACAGGGCCCTATCTCAGGAACCCTCCTGCCCATAAGAGCACAGCTCTCCTGCTCCACTCCAACTGAGGATCTCTTCATAGCCCAACCTCCTCATGCTGCACAGGGCTCCTAGGCTGACCGAGCACCTTTTAATGCTCCTCTCCCTGGTGAGGGTGGGAATGTGCCTCCCCACGCTGCTTTACAAACACTGAACAACTTCACAGAGCCTCTGCAGCACAGATAAATTGTCTTGTCCCCCCATGGGGAAACTGAGGCAAGCAGCTTGAGCATCCTCTGTGCTGACTGTCGGCACCAAACCTGTGCCTCTCACATCAGCAGGGTCCGTCAGGGGGAGCCGTGTGGGCCAGAAGCAGATCAGGTCCTCACACACGAGAAGCCCTGCCTGAAGTACCCAGCACCGACGAGCTCTGAAGCCGATTTCCACACAGTACTAGCAGGGCTCCCTTTTTGGATGAAGCACCTTCAGGGCCAAAAATGAAAGCCCGAGGAAAGCTTATTATCCACGAAATGCAGACTCGCCAAAAATTTACAGTAACCCCTGGCATTTTGAATTCAGCTTACCTTGGAGCATCCCTGCTAGTTTAATGGAAAGACACATAAGCACGCGAACGCTGAAGTACAGGTTACAAAGAGCTGGCTGAAACCCAGGGCCCAGTTTTCTTACTGTTCACATTTCTGAAATAAGTCCATTTGGGGGCCAGGATGTTCCTCTGCCTTCATATCACCAGCATCATGAGAAAAAAAATCTAAACTATTCCTGGTAAAACACTTCTGGAACATTCAGCTTGAAAATACATCTACTCGTCCTTCACACTGCATGTACCCGACAGCACAAGAGAATGACAAAATGCAATGTTTTTCTGTGTTCGCTTGTGTTTTTCTAAATAAATACAGAAAATACTGGAGATTTTCCCCTAAGTTACTTTGGAAAAGCTCCTGCAGTCATTCTTGCAGTCTACTGAGCAATTCCTCTAATAAATGCAACACCCAGAAAGGTTGAGTTCGCCTCCCAGAGACACATCCTTAGAGCTGAGAACCATTTTCAGGCTTTGAATCCAGCTAAAAAGAGATGCATTAACAAATGCAGATGATGCATTACTGTTTTCTTTTAAAGGAGATCTGACCCGTACACACATGATGAATTCTTAGGTCCCCACATGATATAAAAAGTCGCCATGATTTTTTAAATTATTATTATTATTATTTGGAGCATCAGGCAAGTTTTTTTCAGTTTGGGATTTAAAGAGAAGAGATTTAAACACTTTTTCCCATTGATAGTGCATACCTTGGACAGCGCTGGTGACAATTAAAATGGGGTAAAAAAACTCTTCCCAAATACCTTGGCATTGCCCGGATGCCCACTGAATTTTAATAACAATTTCAATTAATTAAGCCAGGAACAAAGCAGAATCATAACAAGAGTGCTATTTTTATTGACGGGCTACTGTTAAAAAAAAAAAAAAAAAAAAAAGAGGATTCATCTGTTGGTTGGCCAGCAATAAAAAATTAAAAAAAAAACAACTGCAAGTAGCCTCAGGGCTAGAATTCTGCTCTTATTTACACCATCCGGGCAATTCCATTTTTTGCAGTGGGATTACTCCAGGCAGATGTTGTGGTCATGCAGCTGCTGAACACCTCGTGCAAAAGAGAGCCCTCCAAGGAGATTTTGGCTCCATGCATTTACGCTTTCTATCGGGCACATACCCCTAAGGGGCTATAATGAAATGTTAAATAAATAAATTAAAATAAAAATAGGCTCTGGTTTTAACTCTGCCCTCCTGCTCAAGGTTCCAACTGATTTACCTAGTTAGTACTGTGAGTGGGAGGCACAGGAAAGTATGAGGAGTAAAGAGCTCATTTCTCCATTACTAATTCCTAGTATTTTTAGCTAGAGTCAAGAATAAGGGAATTCAGAGTGAAGATGTCAGAAAAAAGATCAAATAACTTGAACAGGCAATAACAGCACATTGACTAGCTATAGCAGCTGGATTACAGGTGGTAGCTCTTCCTCCCAAAGAAAGGCTGGCATAGGAAACAGTTTTCAGGGTGAAACACAGGACACTGCTCAGGAGAGCAAGAGGAGATACAGTCTTTGAATGAATTCTCCATTGCAGCAACCCTGAAGTTAAGACCCCCTCCTAGGAGGAGGAAGACAGACTTTATATTTTCACATGCCCTTATGTTTCTTTATGCTTCCTTATGCTTCTCGGTCACAGCGGAAGAAGTGTCAGCTGAGGATGAATGTATAGCTGGAAGGTGAGCGAGCGAGCGAGCGATGTGGCTGGAGATCTATCCCCTGCAAAGGGTCTTTCTGTCGGGCTACACATGAAGATGATGCCTTTGGTCGAGACCAGTGCACCAGGAAATGTTTGTGCGTGTCACTAGTCCAAAATGGTGTGACCAGGAGTAGCCATAGATATTGATTCACTGAATGGCAGCAGTCTTCATCGAGGTGGCTGGTTTTACCTGAACTTTAGTTGTGGTCCACTCTAAAACAGATGTACTGCCTCCATAAGATCCTTTCAGCTCCTAAGTAGGTTCTTGGTGAGACCCCACCTGGACTCCTGTGTCCAGCTCTGGAGTCCTCACCACAGGAAGAACATGGACCTGTTGGAGCAGGGCCAGAGGAGGCCACAAAGATGCTGTGAGGGCTGGAGCCCCTCTGCTGTGAGGACAGGCTGAGAGAGTTGGGGACGTTCAGCCTGGAGAAGGCTCCAGGGAGACCTTAGAGCCCCTTCCAGTCCCTCAAGGGGCTCCAGGAAAGCTGGGGAGGGACTCTTGATCAGGGAGGAGAGCCATAGGATGAGTGGGGGTGGTTTTTAACTGGAAGAGGGGAGATTGAGATGAGATACCAGAAAGAAATTATTTCCTGTGAGGGTGGTGAGACCCTGGAACAGGTTGCCCAGAGAAGCTGTGGATGCCCCATCCCTGGAGGGGTTCAAGGCCAGGCTCGATGGGGCTTTGAGCAACCTGGTCTGGTGGGAGGTGTCCCTGCCCAGGACAAGGGGGTGGAACTAGATCTTTAAGGTCCCTTCCAAGTGGAACTATTCTATGATTCTGTGATTGTGATCTCATCACAGTAAACTATGAAACAAATGATTTGCAATATAAAATGACTTCCAACAGAACTTATTCAATTTCACAGGTCTTTAAGGATCAAATGCTTAAGGACATGGTTTCAAGAGAATGTATGCAGATGCTTTTAATTAGATGCAGAAAGAAGTGCTTTGCTGGATGAGAAGCTAATGTGCAGCTGTGAAACAGAAAGGTTGGCTTGTTAAATATAAGATTTCTCACATACCTGGAATAATACACCTGCTTAAGTATGAGAGCAGTAACTGGTTTGTACCTGCACTACCCACTGAAGGCCAAAACTATGTCTTTTGCCTCCACCGAAGCTGCAGAAAAGTCTTGGGCAAACAATTTAGCAGAGAGAAAACAGTATGTTCCATTGCACAATATGGATGACATTTTTTTCCTTACAAAACACTGCAGGTTGATGGCAGGGCATCGGCACAGAGAAGCTATCTGAACTTGGTGACTAATTCACCTTCGGAAGATATTGCTCCTACAGCTGATAACAGACTCAGACAGGAGTCCTGCCCCTGAGATCATTTCCCATCAATCTCAATCACTCTGAAAGGCTGAGCCACCAAAGGTTCCCAAGTCAGCTGGCACACAAATGTCCGGGCTCTGCCAATATTTTGTGATCCACTTACTGTAAACACACAGCTAATGAATGTTCATTCCCTTGATGACTCTTTTGGAAAGTGGAGACATGTCTAAGAGTATTTAGGAGGTATGCAGTACTCCAAAAAATTGACAACTATTCTGTCACATCTTAAAACAGAGGCACCAATGCCTTCAGCCAAATAAATAATGCTAATCTTGTATATGACATGAGTTATCTCAGGAGCCTCAACATATTAATTTCTTTATCACTGAGCATCGCAGTTGTTAAATATGCTGACCCCATAGCTTGGGGAAGGAAGGGAACAAGTCTAATGCAGATGAAAATTGTTAGCTGTTACAGAAACCTTTACATAATTGTGGTGGCAGATTTTTGTCAGTCTGTGGCTTACATATTTCCACCAACAGGGATGGTGGGAAGCTAACCCACAATGTCCACTTAGCAGGACCTGAGACAGTGCAGCTATTCCAGCAAACAGCATGTCCCAACTAGGGGAGAAATGCTGGCCTGCAAGTGAAAATGTGATGTGCCAGGGTTGCTCTCCACCTTCCCAGAGAGCTAAGCTAGAATTTGGCAACGCAGTATCAATGGCCTACAAAAGTCAAGGAAGACTTGAATCCCCTTTGTCTTGATGCCCAGAGGGACTGCTCTTCTCAATAGCTGGGCACAAGGTAAAAATTGTTGTGTAGATGCACTCATGTACATACAGACTTGCACACGCTTAAACAGAAAGTCGAAAATGATGTTTTAACAATGTTGTGCCAAGAACGACCATGGAAAAAAAAACAAAAAACATTAGACTTGAATTTCTTTTGAGTTGAAATCCTTAAAGGCAGACGATCGGACCCTTTGAACAGAGTGAGAATTTGGCAAGATGAAGTAGCTTGCGGACGCAGTGTCTGACACAGCACACCTCCTGTGAGGCTGCATTCACTGGCTGCCATCTTAGAAAGCTTCGAGGTACCAAGGAAGTCCAACGCAATCTTCCGGTCCTCTCAGACCTTCCACAGAGAGTGTGTCTTGCGAGGAAGGGAATAGGAAATCTGTCTCTCTGTGTGATCATGTTGCCATCTAGTGACCACAACCCGGAGAACACTCAAGCCCTAACTCCTGCACAAGCACAGGCGATGCCGTGCGTGAAGCAACGGGGTCTTGTGTAGCTGAGACCTCAGGGGAAGCCTAAGCTGTTGCCAAGATATAGAGGAGCATTTCTCCTAAAGTTACAAGTCCCACTTAAGCAGAAACAGCAAGTTCCTTAAGTAGGGTGGTAAGGAACTGAAAGCTCACAGAGGCTGCGGCTCTTGCGGTATCATTTTTGTGCCACCCTTCAGCTCTAGGGCCAAATGCATCTGTTCCCTTTCCTGAATTCACGCGGAGAGCTGCCCAGACCAGCCACGACAGTCAGTGGTGGCCAACTGATCTCTGCCACTCCTGTGAGACTTGCTCAGCCTTTCCTGCTAAGCACAAAGAGGAATAAAACCATCCCAGGACAGGTACTGAACAGCGCAAGGCCTCCTCTGCAGCAACGGCAGATTTTCCAGGACAGGGGGAAAATGCCGTTATTTTCTACAGCCCAAAGGTTCTAGGTACCCAGCACCCTTTTTTCAAATGACCAAGATATGTAGGCAAAATGAAATTTGGAGATTCCACATATAGGCATTTCTGAAATCCAGTTCTCACTACTCTTCAGGCATCTTTTACCGCTCCTGGCCCAAGACGCTTAATCGCCACCAAAATGGTTTGAGTGGTTTTCAGATTTATAATTATGGTGGCACCCTTCTTTTTTTGGGCAATTTAAGGGGGCAAACTTTCTTTCACAAATGTGTATGTGCTCAGACCATTAATATGTAGCTAACTCTGGACGTATTTGTGTGTATAAACAGAAACAAGAGCATCCTCTCCAGGGCCCAATATTTTTCCCCCTGCTACACACATTGCTACAAAGTCAGTTGCAGACAACTGGCCAAAGATACAAAGATGCACTCACATGTGGCTTCCTGCACTATCTCTTCTGAGTTCCTCACCCTGCCTAAGCACAAGACATGACCACCCCAAAGCCTCTGTATCCTGAAGACGACTTCTCCCAACAGTATCAGGTTTTGTGGAATTTCTCTTTGCTTTTCCTGTTGTTGTTGAAAGAAGGCCGCCTACTCCTGCTTTAACAGAGTCACCCATCAATCTGGATCAGTGTCATCTTGTTGGTTCTGTCTATAACCATACACACACAGGGAGAGTGAAAAAAAAAAGCTCATGTTTTCTTCCTATTATTCTCTGTATTATCTCTTCCTTTTGTTTTGGGGTATGAAACGCCACTGATTTGTTATTATTAAAATATAAATAAATTTTAGGCCGTATATTCAGTGATCAAATACAGACAATGAAAAGCTAATTTCAGCGTGCTTTTCTCCTTAAACTCTTATAGAAGTCTCAGTGTGGTTTCCTGAGAGATGTGATACACACAAGAATTGCTAGCAGATATAAGTTACTGGCTCGAATTTATTAGAGATCAAAGAATGGGGAAAATAGGCCTCATCTTTCTTGTTCTTGGCAATGGAACTTTTAGATCACTTAGAAAACCAAAAGGCAAGAGGAAAAGAAACAACATGAGGGTATACAATTGCACTGGGGAGAAAATCATGATCACACTGAAATACCTAAGGGACCTAAGGTTGGCTTCCAAAAGCCTTCATAATAATTAAATGCATAAACCAAGTCAGATGTAGATTACCAAACAACACGGGATAATTTTTCCTCAACAGCCATAAATCAGTCTTGATATAGCTGTGCCAGTGTGAAATAGCTGAAGATCTTCCTCCACTGGGGTGATGCTCTAGGGTTTGGGGTGGGATAGTTCCAGTGGAACAGGGAGGAAAGCATGCAGCTACCTACATCCCTGGCCTGGGAAAAAAAGGGAATCACATCTCTCAAAACCTTTGCATCAAAATGCACTAGCTGATGAAGCTAACCTCTGCCCCTCCTGTGAGAGCTGCTCAACTTTTCCTGGTAAGCACAAAAAACAAAACAAAAAATAAAGCAGAACGAAGGATGGCCATGTGCAGGATTGCTGGTTTCGCTCTGTTATGCTATATATAATTATTCATGTAGCCAATTAAATTTTCCCCAAAATAACTCACTAGCTGAGACTCAAGACTGAAATTTTCTTCTAGTCTCTCCTACGGGAACTTACATTCCTCAGGCAATTCCTTAAAATAAGGTTTTCTTCTGGTCTTCAGCATAGTGCTTCCTTTCCAGAGACACCACCCAGAAGAAAATAAGAAGTTGCACAGTTTCGTATTCTTTGAGGAGCAGAATGCTGAGTTCAAGTCCCATACTCACCCAGCCACCAAGGAGTTAATGTGTTGAGCAGCTACTTCATGTTCTGCAGCTATGTATGTACTGATTAGCAGTGGTTGGAATAAAAGACTACAGCCCAAGGAAGGCGGAGCATTCTCAGAAACAGCAGTCTGGCAAGAAGCTGTCAAGGGAATAGATCCAGAACCCCCAAGAAGAATGAGGCGGACTGGCTGGGAACAATTAAGGAAAATCGTTCCCTTCTCTCTAAATCGTAGAACAGAGCATCTTTCTGAAGTTGTGGGGTCCCTGGAAATCCCCATTAACACTGTGTACAGTGGGGACTACATGACAAAAGACTGGACCGTTCATAATCTCGTGGAGGATAACAGCAAAACCCCTCAGGAGAAGAGTGGAAACTCTTCCCCATCATTATCTCCCTGTCAAAGGTGCTAATGATGGCACCAATGCTTCTAGAGGAGGTTTCTCCCCAGTGCAGACCAGACAGCCCCCGGCTCCTTGTTTTGGGGGGTCATTCACAGTAGTTGTCTGTTACTGCCTCAACATGCACAATTTCAAATAGCAAAGCAAAACGCTCCAACGCTAGGGGCCAGTCTCTCCACTCAACCCCTATCCTATGCCGCTAGAGAAAGCTGGCCAAAAGGCAAAAGGTAAGAGTCCATCCCCAAGCCCATTAGTTCTTTGATGACTCTATTGATAGTGCTGATCATTAGCAATTACTATTGAGAGATGTACAATTGAACTCGCTGATTGACTGACATCACCGCCTCCTTCTACGCACACAGCTGAAGAGCTCCCACTCCCACCTGGGAGTTTTCATACTGAATTTTACCCGATTCCAGCTCAGGAAGCAGAGAGTAGAAGTGATCCCGGAGAAAGACCCAGGACGCTAGAGATCAGCAATAATCTGTTCCCCATCCTGGCATTTGGACTTCACCTGGATTCCATCAGGTTTTGTATCTTCTTCAAAAAAACACTTTTAGCATAAACTATTATGAAACTGGTTATCTTAACTAGGCAGACAAAGAGAATTTCTTCACTCTGACTCTTGCTGAGTTTTGCTCCCAATACAATCTAGTGGCAATGAGTTCCGCAGACTAATTCCACGTTACACAAAGAAGCATTCCCACAGGGCATCCCTTCTAGAAACTGGCAGCTTGGAAGTTTTTCTGTTACAGTAGACATGCCTCTGTGGCCACCTCTGCTTCTTTCTTTCTTCTACGGGACCTCAGAGGCTCCTGGCTGGACCTGTGTCACAGGATGATGACGACAATACAAAAGCAGGCCCCCCTGCAAATCAGCTTATTAAAACTATTAAATGATCAGCAAGGAGCAGGTCTCCTTAAAGATCACAGACCCACCTAGACCCACCTCTCAAGCTGGAGTGAGGGCAGGTTACAGATCAGGCTCAACAGATCTCTCTCACAGAAGAGGAGGGAATGAGGGACTGAGTCATGAAAGCATGAGACAGAGAGAGATGAAAGGAGGGCACAGTGGGCAGGGACTCAAAGATATGAGTCCCGTTGCTACTGCAGAGGATGCGCCAGCAAGCTACTATATTCTAGAGACGATGGAACAAGGAGAAAATTGCTGCTATCATTTCTACACTATTCCTTATTTGGCGAACTTTATCACACCCTATCTCCTTGATCCTTCTAAGGCAAATGAACCTGTCCTGCAGCAGCAACTTCCTTCTGCTAGATGGGAACTAGACAAGCTGAATGCACTGCATGAGCTCAGCGCTTGCGTCAAGTATTTTTGTTCCTGTATGCCTCTTTTGGGGACGAAGACAGGAGCAAAGCTTGTGACTTCTGTCCTGTCAGACAAGAAGCATTCTCAAATTCCCCTGAATGTAACACACCCGAGTAGAGCAAAAAGATAGTCCTGTTTTCACAGACTAATATTCTCAGCCTTGGCATGGAAAAGCCACGCAAATCCACAGCCTGACTTTCAGAGGTGTCATAGAATCACATAATGGTTGAGGTTGGAAGGGATCTATGGAGGTCATCTTGTCTGTGCTCCTATGGTTTTTCAGTGGGAAGTACTGGTGCTTACAGCACCTGTGCAGGACAGATCTCTCTCCCGAGGCGTGCATTTCATCATATACCAATATATAGATGAGGAAAGCAAGTGATAATACCTCACAGGAAGTAACGCTGTTTGGAATGGAGATGAAATCTGATACAAAAGACTTTGTAAAGCAGCTATTTCCACATACACCAAAAAAAAAAAAAAACCAAACCAGAAATGTTTAAAATATTTATATGCAGGATTAATTCATAGCCTGTAACACTGACTGCAATCTTGTATCAGAATGAGCCGTCTGCTTATTTATCCATCTTAGTGAAAAAAAAATATACAGAATAGCAAAACCGCACAAACCGCCCCCTCTCCTTAAAGAAAACACATGTTGCTATCTCAAGTGAAGCAAAAAGCCATCACCTTTGCAAACTAATTAACTTATTGAAACTATTAAAGAACCAATCAGAAACAGTTGTTAAAAAACAAGGCTTCTTAGACTGTGAAACAATTCAGAAATGAGAAATCATTGTTATTCTACTTGAAAGGTCTCGAAGTGCTTTGTAAGGGACTGCTGTTAACTTTACAGATGGGAAAGCCAAGGCCTTACACAGTGATATGACTTATCCAAGGTCCTTTCACCACTCAATAGCGGAAAGAGGAATATAAACAAGGTTTCCTAATCCCCAGTCAACTGCCAGCTTCCCTTAGCCTTACCTCTATCAGAAGTAGGGCTGAAACGGCGGTTGATAACTGATGTTCACTCGTGAGCCCTCACATTGTGGTTTTGTCAGAATCCATGTGGAAACCTGGTGGCATGTACCAACGCTGGAGCGCACTCTGCCACAAATCATTCTTCCTTACGCAACTAAAGACACCAAGAGGCAACACGGACCCACTTCTGCATGAAGAAAAGCTACTGCCATTTCTTACTAGACTTGAGTGAAATGACCTCATGTAGAAAAGCTGGGGAAAGGCTTTGAACAACTTGGCCCCAGCTGAGTAACTCCAGAGTGCTGCTTCTTCCTCCCTAAGGGAAGCGTCATTACAGCCACTCCTTAATTTGCCACCTCTTTCAGGTCTCCCACTGCCTCACAAATGGAACAAGAACATGTCAGCGCTCCTGTTCTTGAAGCAGAAGTTCTGCACACCCATGCTGCTGCGCCAATCCCACCCAGATCCCCGCTCCCTTCACAGGGATCTCCACCTTCAGACACATTAACCCAGGTGGCAGGGCCAGCACAAGACCCAGCCACACATGCAGCCGGCTGAATGTAAGCCAGCAGCGTGCCCAGGTGGCCAAGTATCCTGGCCTGTATCAGGAACAACGTGGCCAGCAGGACCAGGGCAGTGACCGTCCCCCTGTACTGGGGACTGGTGAGGCCTCACCTCGGGGGCTGTGTCCAGTTTTGGGCCCCTCACTACAAGAAAGACCTTGAGGGGCTGGAGCGGGTCCAGAGAAAGGCAACGGAGGTGGTGAGGGGTCTGGAGAACAAGTCTCATGAGGAGAGGCTGAGGGAGCTGGGGGTGTTCAGCCTGGAGAAAAGGAGGCTGAGGGGAGACCTTCTCGCTCTCTACAGCTCCCTGAAAGGAGGGTGTAGCCGGGGGGAACCAGTCTCTTCTCCCAAGGAACAGGCGATAGGACAGAGAGGAAATGGCCTCAAGTTGCACCAGGGGAAGTTTAGGATGGATATTAGGAGAAATTTCTTCACCGAAGGGGTTATCAAGGCTTGGAACGGGCTGCCCAGGGAAGTGGTGGAGTCACTATCCCTGGAGGTATCTAAAAGGCGTACAGACGTGGTGCTGAGGGACACGGTTTGGTGGTGGGTTTGGCGGCGTTAGGTTGATGGTTGGACTCCATGATCTTAAAGGCCCCTTCCAACCGAGACGACCCTTTGATTCCATGACGCCATGACTCCCTGCCATGCTGTGACTCCGTGCCAGCTGCTTGGGCCTCTCCCAGAATCGCCACCTTTCCCCCCCCCTCCCCCTCCAAAAACAAGCTTGAGGAGGCCCCCCACCTGAGGAAACCAATTTCACCAGCGGCTCCAGAATTACCTCTTCCAGCCGAGCAGAGCGGGGAGCCACGAGGGAAAGACCTTCAAGAAGCAGCAGGGACGGGTGCCGGGCTGGACGACGAGGGGAGCTCAGGGGCCCAGACCACCACCCCCGGCCGCGCTAGGCCTCCATCTCGAGGGCCGCCCCGCCGCGCGCCTCGCCACAAGATGTCGCCGTCCCCTCAGGCAGGGCCAGGGCCGGGGGGCCGCGGCCGTCGGGGACCCGGCCGGGGCCACTGCTCCCGGAGGAGGTCGGCGAGGGTGCTGGCTCACCGGAGCCACCCCGAGAAACTGCCGCCGGCTTTGCCTTTGACGGCTGGTCGAGGGCAGGAAAGCGGCGGCCGGGCGAGAGGCCGCCATGTCGGGGAGCCGCTGGAAGGCCCGCCCCGCCGAGTTCGGGGGCCGGGGGGGAGAGGGCTGTGGGGGCCCTCCGAGAGACCCTCTCCCCGGGCAGAGCCAACAAAGGGAGCGTTTAGACCCTTGGTTTTGGGGACCAAAAGGGCCTCCGGGGGGGCAGGCTGCCTCCTGCAAAGCCGCCCGGGCGCCGGGCTTCACACCGGCTCTTGGCACCCAAGGCCTGGGGGGCTCCAGCTCCGGGAGGCTCTTGAGGGGCCTCCTTCCTCCGCTTTGCAAAGCTCTTCCTCCCTTCCCACCTGCAGTTCATTCTGCTCTGCTCCCGTCACGTCGCTGCCCTTTAGCCCAATTTATTTTTTTGCCGTGTTTTGGGAAAAAAAAAAAAAACAAACCAAAAAAAAACCCCCAAATCCAGCAGTCTAAGGGGATGGCTGCTGTTTCCTGTTGCGAGGAGCCTGCAGCAGGATCTTACAGTGGCTGGGTGTTAAGGTAAAACTACCATCTTTACTACAATATCCTCCTCCCCCCCATCTGGACCAAGCATGCCTCCAAAAATCATAGAATCGTAGAATTGGAAGGGACCTTAAAGATCATCGACTTCCAACCCCCTGCCCTGGGCAGGGACACCTCCCACCAGACCAGGTTGCTCCAAGCCCCCTCCAACCTGGCCTTGAACCCCTCCAGGGATGGGGCAGCCACAGCTTCTCTGGCCAACCCGTTCCAGTGTCTCACCACCTTCACAGTAAAAAATTTCTTCCTAGTATCTAATCTCAATCTCCCTTCTTCCAATTTAAAACCATTACCCCTTGTCCTGTCACTACACTTCCTGACAAAGAGTCCCTCCCCAGCTCTCCTGTGGCTCCCTTCAGATATTGGAAGGCTGCCATGAGGTCTCCCCGGAGCTTTCTCTTCTCCAGGCTGAACAACCCCAGCTCTCTCAGTCTGTCGTCATAGAAGAGGTGCTCCATCCCTCTGATCATCAAAAATGATGAAATGCAACAGCTTGATCCTAAAACGGGTCTCTTGCGAGGCTCCGCTCCAGTTCAGTGGAAGGCAGTTACAAGTCAGGACTAAAAAGACCTGGCTGGGATGCAAACAGCTGCTCTGCTGGAGACACATCCACCTCCTCCCACTTGCTTGTCAGCTCCTGTCTGCGAGAGAGTTACCACCTTCCTGACGCCGTAGGTGGGATCACCTTATCTAAGAGCTGCCTAATCCACTTCAGGCACAGTCAGACAGACTGGCTCAAACAGCCTGAATTGGTGGGCTGAGCTGAGCCAGCAGATTCTCCTTGAAGCCCGTAGTGGATGCTGGACGGACAACTCCATCAAAGTGACAGCGGTATTATCTTTCCATAGGTCCATCCAGATGGAGAAGAGAACGCGTGTCCTTTCTGGGCTGTCACTCTCCAGTGGCTTCCCAAGCTGAGTCACCCTTTTCAAATGTACCACTAAAAATGTTTTGGTGATCCTGGAGGAGGCCTCCTCTCCCTGCCATACGTAACATCTAGATCCAGCCCAGACCACATACATTAGTGCTCTGGTTCTGAGTGTGAGAGCCTCACACACGTGGGACCCTAAGCGTGGGGGAGACGGGAAGAAAGAGGTCACCCACAGCAGCCTCTGAGCAATCCTCTAATGATGGTGTGTACGTAAATGACGTAGGAGGGTTCAGAACAGGAATCTGCTCTCAGAAAATATTTGCCCTCTGTGACACAAGGAGTCCTGCTGATGTCAATGAAGCAGGAGTGGCAAGCCCTGGTCCTCAGTAAGGAGTCAGATTTCCTTTTTTTTTTTCTATATTCACAGGATTATTATGAACATCTGGGAAACAAATTCCTTCTTAATGATTGACAAGATTTTGACCATTTCCTTTCAGACAGCTGGCTTAGAGTAGTGAGACATGGACTCTAGGGTTTAGATTCACTCTTTTTTTTTTTTTCATGCGTAGCTTCTTCCACACAAGATGCCCAGCACAGTATCTGCTTACGTGTAATTGTATTCACCGGCAAACCGTAACTGCTGGGGGGGGAAGTTTTCCCTAAGACTGCGTTTAAATCCAAGCATCCCCCTTCCTTTTCAAGACCGGGCTCATTATTACAAGAGAGACGCAATGGTACTAGCTTTGTACGATGCAGTGGTTGGTCGGTATCTCTGGAAAAGAAGATTTAACAAACCTAAACTCTGTGCAGGAAGGTAGAGAGAAGAGTTCTCCTGCGATTCAATGCACAACAAGGAGATCATTAAAACTGGCACCTGGGAGGATCCTTTCTAATTGACTCCCTGGATCAGGTTTTGCTGGTAACCATTGGAAGTCAAGATTAAAAGAGTTTAACAGCTTCCCTTTTGAAAAAGTGATTTTTAAGAGGAAAATATTACACTTCATTAAGAATTTCATTGGAGCTGCCATGAATTATGTTCTAAAGAAGAAATACTTCGTTGCTATCTTTGCTTACTTTGGTTCTGTAGATTGAAGTGCAATCTAGGAGAGGTTATTTTTTGTTACCATGGTAAAAATTATTTTAACTGTATATGATCAGCATTGCCCCCTCTGTTTGCTCATAATCTCTTCTACTCCTCCACTTTCCCCTTCCAAATATATATGCATCAAGATTTTTTCCTTCTTCCTTTCACTCACATAGGTAACAGAAAAACAATCTCTCAAACATATCCAGTGATGACACCTGTTTATTAACTAGTCTGGATAAAAACCAACTCCCTTTGAATAGCTAAATATTCAAGACAAATACAAAAATTTTAATAGCTAGAAGTTAAACTCTCTTTTTTTAGCCTGGCTTCCTAATGAAATGAGGCTTATGTGATCCTGCTGTCTGTTTTCCTCTCCTTTCCCACCCTCCTCCCCCATTCAAATGCTTTTAAACCTGTTGGCCAATTCCAGCTATATTTGGCAGAGAAGCAGAAAAATAATATCTTTGCAACCTCACCGAGCTTAATGAAAATCAGGAGCAGGCTGAGAAGAGATGCCCAACTGAATGCCCTTCTTATAGATAAGACCGTGTAGTTCCACAGTCACCTGTTTGGCTCATGGGGTGACACAGCAGCGTGCACACACCGGACAGACTGTATTTATAATAATTACTTGAGCAGGCGAGACTTGTGTGATGGCTGGTGGGAACTGGAGGCACTCACACAGAATCATAGACTGATATGGGGTTGGAAGGGACCTCTGGAGATCATCCAGTCCAACCCCCTGCCAGAGCAGTGTAACCCAGAGCAGGTTGCACAGGAACGTGTCCAGGTGGGTTTGACTGTCTCCGGAGAAGGAGACTCCACCATCTCTCTGGGCAGCCTCTTCCAGGGCTCTGCCACTCTCAAAGGAAAGAATTTCCTCCTCATGTTTAGATGGAACTTCCTATGTTCACTTCTGTGCCCGTTCCCTCTTGTCCTGTCACTGGGCACCACCGAAAAAAGACTCCATCCTCCTGACACCCACCCTTGAAGTATTAACAAGCATTGATTAGATCCCCCCTCAGCCTTCTCTTCTCCAGTCTAAAAAGACCCAAGTCCATCAGCCTCTCCTTGTAAGGGAGATGTTCTAGTCCCCTCATCATCTTTGTAGCCCTCTGCTGTCCCCTCTCCAGCAGTTCCCTGTCCTTCTGGAACTGGGGAGCCCAGAATTGGACCCAGTGCTCCAGATGGGGCCTCCCCAAGGCAGAGCAGAGGGGGAAGATGACTTCCCTCGACCTGCTGGCCACACTCTTCTTGATGCCCCCCCAGGATGCCATTGGCCTTCTTGGCCACAAGGGCCCATTGCTGGCTCATGGTCATCTGTTGTCCACCAGGACTCTCAGGTCTTTCTCCTCAGAGCTGCTCTCCAGCAGGTCAGCCCCCAACCTGTCCTGGTGCAGGGGGTTATTCCTTCCCAGGTGCAGCACCCTATACTTGCCCTTGTTAAACTTCATTAGGTTCCTCTCTGCCCAACTCTCCAGCCTGTCCAGGTCTCACTGAATGGTGGCACAGCCTTGTGGTGTGTCAGCCACCCCTCCCAGTTTTTGTGTCATCAGCAAACGTGCTGAGGGTACACTCTGTCCCCTCATCCAGGTTATTGGTGAATATATTGAAGAGGACTGGACCCAGTACTGACCCCGGGGGGCTGTGGGAGGCGCTGGGTGAAGCTGTGGCTATAGGGTTGTGTATAAAGAAGCATAGGAAGCAGCTTTCATTTCATCAGCTGCCCCCAGAACACCACCTCGTGGTGACTTGATACCACCCACGTGGTAATAGCCACCTTCAAATAGCACAGTAATCCACACGGGCATGATTCTTTCCCTGTGACACATTTTGCCATTCTACATAAGCAATTTGGGTAGGACACGTAAACGAAGATTTCCTGTACAAAATACTGAACAGGAGTATTCCTTATCTTCCATAGCCACTGTCTCCAGACAACCTATATTATACCCTTTCTGTCCTGGCTGGGAGCCAGGGCTGCTAGAGGGATGAATCAATAACATCCATAAGGAAAATGAAATGGAGGAGGCTCTTATTCAGTACATTTCTCTTTTGTTAATTGTTGCTATCTTTCATTCTAGCCCCCTGTCCTTCCAAACGGCTGGGATTGTGACTCAGCTTCAGCAGTTTACACGCTCGGAAGAGAGAGGAGTCACCCTCCTGGGGCTGATTTCACCATCACTTGGTAAGCTCCATTGCTCAGCAGGCTTGTCCTTCACACGGATCCTTCACGCAGGTCTCACCCTGGATCCCTGTCTTGTCCCAGGCGGCCAACCGCAATGGACAAGGACAAGGATGGTCACAGCATCAAGGGCCAGCAAGACAACCCCACCAGCAGCACAGCTGCATAAGGAAATGCTGGCTTTGTTCACCCGGTGTCATTGTCCTGTCCTCATCAGATGCATAATTGAAATGACAGAGCATGAACTGGGCCTAAAGACAGTAAGAAACAAGCCCCGTTCTCCAGCCCTGCTGCAGAAATGCCAGCACCTGATGGACAGACAAAGAAGGGCAATTGTTTCTTTGGTTGTGGCACTTAAATCCAGTAGATTTGGTCTGTCAGTCAAGAATCAGCTCAGAAGCAAGCTTGTGCCTTCAAGAGATGGTATAGAGGCTTCACAGCTGGCACCTCCTAAGTCACTCTGTGTGTATCACCGAATCACGGAATTGTCAGAGTTGGAAGGGACCTTCTAGAGATCATCCAGTCCAACTCCCCTGCCAAAGCAGGGGTGCCCAGAGCACATCACTCAGGGCGGCATCCAGGTGGGTCTTGAATGTCTCCAGAGAAGGGGACTCCACACCCTCCCTGGGCAGCCTCTGCCAGGGCTCTGCCACCCTCACCCCAAAGAAGTTCTTCCTCAGATTTGAGTGGAACTTCCCATGTTCCAACTTGTGCCCGTTGCCCCTCGTCCTGTCACTGGGAACCACTGAAAAGAGTCCGGCTCCCTCCTCCCTCAACCCACCCTTTAGAGACTTGTCAGCATTAATAAGGTCTCCCCTCAGCCTTCTCTTCTCCAGGCTGAAGAGTCCCAGCTCTCTCAGCCTTTCCTCATCAGGGAGATGCTCCAATCCCTCCATCATCTTTGTTGCCCTACGCTGGACTCTCTCCAGTAGTTCCCTGTCTCTCTTGAACTGGGGAACCCAGAACTGGATGCAGGATTCCAGTTGTGGCCTCACCAGTGCAGAGCAGAGGCGGAGAATGACCTCCCTGGACCTACTGGCCAAGGAATGTATGGAAAGCTCATTGTTGCTGTTCCCAGGTAGCAGTTACCCTAGACGGCAGGTTGGGAGGAGGGGTTTGCACAACTGGTAACCAGAAAGAAAGAGTCAGAATAAAGTTACTGAGATTTCTTTTTAAAGTAACTCCTGTGTCCTCCTCAAAACAGATCAAGGACCCTTAGGTGGAAACTGAGGGAAAAGCGTAGTGAAAGCAAAACAAAAAAAGCAATGAATGGCAACAGGAAAATAAACATTTAAAACAAAGACAGAGGCAAAACAGACAGGCTTTTCCAAGCCTCACCCTTTAAGGCCCAGCTCCTGGGGCCAGGAGATGGCTTACAGTCCCCAGTGTCATTAGGGAAAGTTATTTTCTATTTTCTCCTTGCTACCTTCTGCGAAGAAGGCTTCGAAAACCAGCCAGAGAAGACACCCAGATTTGGCTAGAAAACACTGGGTCTTTAAAACCGGAGCAAATTGGTAGTGCTTTGAGATTTGCCCCACAACTTTTGAACAGTTGAGGAAGCGTTCAAAATGCTGGCAATTCCAAAGGCAGGGGTTGGATGAATTAATAGTTTGGACCCTGGAAACAACTTTACGCTGCTTTCTGCACATAAGGAGACTATTTTCATTTAAAAGATGTTTATGTAGCTTTCAGGTCAAAGAGAAACCTGGTATCAGAAAGTTTGAACCCTGTGAGCTCTCTATTATAAGGCTAATGTTTCCAAATACATTTATGTTGCTAAAAGACCCAGCTCGCACCACAATGACAATGGGACACTGTAATGATGTTGGCAGCTGACTGCGAGTCTTCTTCTGCTCATGTTTTAGAATAGGTCAGACACCACAACCCATATTTAGAGCGTGCTTTTCAAGAGACACTGGCCACCCACAATTCCTACAGGGCTGGGCACAGACATCAAGCCAACAGCTGTAAAGCTCTTCTTTCCAGTGTTGTGTTTTCCAGTCAACACAACACAAAGCTTAGGTAGGGAACAGATTGTCAGGAATGTATCTTCTGGGTTTGTTTTTTTGGTGTTTTTTTTTTTAATTTTTTTTTTATTTTTTCCAGCCCGTTTCCCAGCTAGTCTTACTGAGGAAGAAGAAAATCAAATTACTTGCATGGAGGTCACAGAGTGAGTCATCAGCTCAGCCCAGTGACGGTCAAATAATGCTTATTTGTAAAACTATAATTTTATAGTGCTCTACTGCATAGCTTTAAAAATGAATGTATGGGAAAAATACACCCACATATGACAAACGTACTTATACTCTCTCCACTTTGGGTGGACGTTCTGTTAGTCACAGGGAAGCATCTGTGTAAAGCTTTTTTTGTTGCCGCTTTTTGCTTCTCTAGACATTTCATCAAATGGTCCCTGAGTCAGAAGAAGTGGGTTTTGCTATTAAAGTCTGTGTGGAGGCTGCATTCCAAAGCTGTTGGAGGATTCAAAGATAAATATTCCTACTTTGGGGAAAAAGAAAAAAAAAAATAAATCAAGCATCTTTGATTTAAAAAAACAACAACAACAACAACAATCCAAACTGAATGTAGTGCTTACAAAGACAGCAAATAACTAATGATCCCGCCTGGTAGTGACTTTGGAACTGAAACCCATGAGGAGTTTCATTAAAGCGCAAGTTCCTTTAAAATTGCTTTCAATTGTATAGCCAGTGTGCCTAAAAAAAAAAAAAAATAAAATAAAAAAGGGTATTGATTCATATTGAAACTAATTCCAACAGCAACAAAATATTAGCCAGCAACCTCATACAGCCACTGTGCCATGAACAAAGCTCTTTGGAGCAGGAGACATCTCTGTTCCGCGATTTGTATTTTGTGTGGTGAGGATGGAATGCAAGCCTGTAATAATCTGTCTTAAGAAAATATTTGGGGGTGAGAGTGGAGGCTATGGCTCCGTTGGCTCACTACTTTGGAAGCCTCGTGTGTCCTCTCAGATACATGGCTTGCATCAAGAAAACAGGGCAGAGCTGTGCAGCAGAAGATGGTAGAATCACCCCGTCCCACAAAAGCGTTTCCCTCACACGTATAAAACCAGCAGCTGCAGAACGCGCAGGAGGTGTGGTACGAGGAGGTTGGACCATGCCCACCTTTAGCTTAAATCCACGTATATTGCTCAAAGTAGCATCTCCGCCTTCGTTCAGGGCAGCCGCTGAGCAGAACCTCCAAACCCCACGGTTCTCCTTTCTGTGGTCTGCCACGGGCAGCAGAAATTATCGAGGCACTCTGCGTAGTATCTGTCATCATCCCTTACACGGGGTACCTCAGCTTAGATGGGCTTGGAAGGATTTTGCTCTCCCGCTTGAGACAGAAGATGTTTTCTCCCTGTTGCCCTGGGTGTGCCGACGTGCGGAATGGAAGGAGTGACTGGCTCAAGGAGGGGGGAGCCCACAGCAAAGCTGGGCCTAAAGGTTGTGTTCTTACCCCATTCCACTTTGCCCACCTCCAGCTGGGATGGAGGCTGGATCACAGAATCACAGAATGATAGGGGTTTAGACCTCTGGAGGTCCAACCCCCCTGCCAGAGCAGGTCCACCCAGAGCAGGTTGCACAGGAACATGTGTCCAGGTGGGTTTGGAATGTCTCCAGAGAAGGAGACTCCACCACCTCTCTGGGCAGCCTCTCCCAGGGCTCTGCCACCCTCACAGGAAACAAGTTCCTCCTCAGGTTTAGGTGGAACTTCCTATGTTCAAGGTTGTGCCCATTTCCTCTTGTCCTGTCCCAGGGCACCACTGAAAAAAGACCAGCCCCATCCTCCTGACACCCTCCCTTTAAGTATTTATAGGCGTTGATCAGATCCCCCCTCAGTCTTCTCTTCTCCAGACTAAACAGACCCACATTCCCCTGGAGAGATGCTCCAGTCTCCTCATCATCTTTGTAGCCCTCTGCTGTCCCCTCTCCAGCAGTTCCCTGTCCTTCTGGAACTGGGGAGCCCAGAACTGGTCCCAGTGCTCCACATGGGGCCTCCCCAGGGCAGAGCAGAGGGGCAGGATGACCTCCCTCAACCTGCTGGTCACACTCTTCCTGGTGGAGCCCAAGGATACCATTGGCCTTCTTGGCCACAAGGGCACATTGTTGCTCGTGGTCATCAATGATGATAATCTACTTCATACTAAAAGAGGGCCCTGGACAAGGGGAGAGAGTTTAAGAAATTTCTCTAGCCCCCCTCACTTGGGTAGGTTTAACTCTTTTTTGCCTGGCTTTGCAGCGAGCAGCTGAAGAGCTCTGTCTCACCAGCTGGCCAAGGTGGAGCTGGACACAAAGGGGAGATGATGAGCCTCTAAAAGCAGAGCTTTGCAGAAGGAAAGCTGTTGAGCGAGACTGCACAGGAAAAGGCGACTTTGGGGTTTTTGGGGGTTTTTTTTTTGAGTTGGCCCAGTCCCAGCCTTACATTGCCATTGTGATCACAACCTAGGGAAAAACACACCTCAAGCAACATTGATTAGTCTGGTGCACCTCATCTCCGATAGTTCAGATGACCATGGCAATTATAGCTCACGTTCAAGAAAAGCTAAGAGGATGAATGAATAAAAATGTTGAAATATTAGACCATCAATAAAACAATGAAAACCCCAACCAGATACAAACAATGGTATTGCATTTTTTCCTTTTTTTTTTTTTTTTCTTCTTTAACTTCAAGCCGAAAACCTGTTTGGGCCAGAATTCTTTGGAATCGTGCTACTGAATGTGCCTATAGTTAGGAGATAAAAAAAAAAAAAAAAAATAGAGGCGTTAAAGCTGCTAGGGGATGTGATCATCACAATGAGGGACTGGTTGCAGCCTGCAGGAACCTGAAAAGAAACTGGTGAGTGCAGGAGTTAGAAGGCATTGCTATGACAACAAAGCAAACCACCCCTGAAGAGAATAGAAAATATGTACAGCCATGCCAAGATCATAAGCAAAGAAACGTATATTCTAAGAGGAGGCAAATGAAACATTGACTTGGAAAACAAAATTACGCCTTCAGCGCCATTTCTTCCTTATACATGGCACCTCTTCAGGAAAAGCGTGCATTTAGCAGAGGGAAAGAAAGTTTCGTCAAAGCACCTCTTTGCCCGGTCCTCACGCTTTGAGGAGGCAGCAGAAAGATCCGTGCTCTGTGTTTACACTTTCGGGTTTCAGGGAGCTGTGGTTGTTCAAGCTGTCCCTCAGGTGGTCTCTATGCTTTTTTCCAATGAACACTTACTGCATTTGTGAACAAATTTAATGCTAACTTTCTTACTTTTTTCCCTCCTAATAAAATGAATCTCATTTACCAGAAGACACCTTTTTATTCACATTTAAAGCCTAGGGTACTCCACGGAGGGTTAAACGTCGAAATTCCTCCAGCATTCTGGCAGAGAAGGTTTCCATGTTCTTCTACAGCTGCACATAAGTCATTAACAAGATCAGTCCAAGCAGTTGTCTGGACCATACCTAGCAGAAAAGCTCCCTGGTGACACTGATGCTTGATGACAGTCAACTCTTGAAATCAGAGCCAGCAGGGATGTTGACATAACGGTCCACACTTCGTGTGCTCAGCCGGGAGGGGGAAAATCCTCTCGTTCCCAAAGTGAGGGAGCAAATGAGCAGGCTGGAGGAATACTCTCTAACAGAGTGGAGCTGAAGAGATGGCGAGCAGCGTCTGGGGTTTGCCGCTGGGAGCAGAGCGGGGCAGCTTTGTGCCACGCGATTGTTCTGCGTAGGGGATGTCCTACAGTAGGAGAACTGAACGGATACTGCTGGAGACAGAGCAGTATCAAGCCCAACCCAGACAGTCTTACGACGGCTTTTGAGATTTATCTTCTAATCGAGCTCTGGAATGGTAGGAGAGAGGGTGCCATATACACAAGCTTGAGTGGGACGTCCTCTGCCTCCACAATGATGCAGCCCCCCTGCCTCCCTGCAGCAGACCTGAGCAGTTCTGCCTCACTTTCTGGCACAAATACTTTCCTGCTTCAGCCTCAGAGATTTCATTCCCCTACCGCACTCCTGAGCCAGAGACTGAAACACAGAGCTCAACTGTTACCCCGTAATACATCTGGAACAACCAGCAAACATGGAAAACGTCCTGGGCTAGGACATCTTGCAGATGACAACAACAACAACAACAACAAACAAAATAAAGTGTAATTGTCCTTGCCTGCTCGCTAAAAGCTACTGCGGTGGAGCAGCACGGGTTGAACCCCCTTAGCAGAGACGTGGCCCGTGCCACCAAAGGGAATTTCAGCCCACGGCAACGCCACCTACGTACCCAGACACGCTAAACTGTCAGGAACACTCATCTGTCAGCAGAGCTCTGTCTACACCAGCGCCTTGCCAGCAGTGGGGGAGTTGATTTCTCTCCACACCCTAGAATTACGCTGGCAAACCCTGCAGGTTACACTAAGCCACGGAGTGCAGGCCACGTGTGCACACGCTTTATTGGCCTTCATTTGATCCTGTGCATTAAAGGCAGCTGGGCTTCCTCTCTTTCCAACTAAATAATAATTACACCTATTGTTCCCAGTGGGCAAAGAGACCCTGTTCGCACATATCCAGAAAGACAAGGCATATAATTAACACCTTACTGGGATAGAGAGCTTTTGTTCTGGTTAGTTATTACATGTCTCGCAGCCTGAAAACAGTGCTTCTTACATTCATTTCAGCTCGTTTCCCCCCCGCCTCAGAGCTTAACTCCCTGCTTCTCCCCAGGTCTTCGTGCATGAACGTGTCCAGCAGCAGTGCTCAGCAGGCTGAGGCCAACAGCTCCATCCAGATGCGCGGGGCAGGGGGTCCAGAACTGTCACGTGCACCCCACGTTCTTGCACACGCAGGCGGGCGCCGTGGCTGTCGCTGCGGCCGCCAGACCCATCAGCAAACGAATGGCAAATGTTTCCACCGAAGATGCAAGGCAGAGGAAAGGTCTCTCAGCTTGAGACCTGGGCTACAGGAAGAAGGTGAAGTTCCACCAAATAAGCTGGGCTTAAATAACAGCTCGTTGCTCTCCTCTTCCTCCTTCCTTTCTCTTTTCTTCCTTATCCCATTTCCATCCTCCCTGCAGCTCTCATTGTCACTCTGGGTTGGGTCCCATCTCTTCCTATGTGCTGGACTCCACCCTCTGCTGACCGGTGCGGTCAAAAAACCTTTTTTGTGTGTGTGTGCATTTAGGTTTTTCAGTTTTTCACTTTAGGTTTCATTTTTCAAGCCTCTGGTTCAGTGCTGAACTGTAGGATGCCAAACAGGTTGGAGACTGGCACAGGGGAGTAAGCAGAATGGTCATGGTTAATGGTCAAGGTTGAACTACGTTGTTTTGTCAGTAATAATGTTGCCTCAGTACAATTAGAGCAGCAAAGAATCACTTCATTTCAGGGCCAAAATCCAATAGGTAAAAGCATTGTATTGCCAGAGTAAATGAAGTTCAACAAGGGCAAGTGTAGGGTGCTGCACCTGGGGAGGAGTCACCCCCTGCACCAGGACAGGTTGGGGGGGACCTGCTGGAGAGAGCTCTGAGGAGAAAGACCTGGGAGTCCTGGTGGACAACAGGATGACCATGAGCCAGCAATGGGCCCTTGTGGCCAAGAAGGCCAATGGCATCGTTGGGGTACATCAAGAAGAGTGTGACCACCTGGTTGAGGGAGGTCATCCTGCCCCTCTGCTCTGCCCTGGGGAGGCCCCATCTGGAGCACTGGGTCCAGTTCTGGGGTCCCCAGTTCCAGAAGGACAGGGAACTGCTGGAGAGGGGACAGCAGAGGGCTACAAAGATGATGAGGAGACTGGAGCATCTCTTGTGAGGAAAGGATGAGGGACTTGGGTCTTTTTAGTCTGGAGAAGAGAAGGCTGAGGGGGGATCTGATCAATGCTTATAAATACTTCAAGGGAGGGTGTCAGGAGGACGGGGCTGTTCTTTTTTTCAGTGGTGCCCAGGGACAGGACAAGAGGAAATGGGCACAAACTTGAATAGAAGAAGTTCCACCTAAACCTGAAGAGGAACTTGTTTCCTGTGAGGGTGGCAGAGCCCTGGAAGAGGCTGCCCAGGGAGGTGGTGGAGTCTCCTTCTCCGGAGACATTCAGACCCCTCCTGGACAAGTTCCTGTGCAACCTGCTCTGGGTGGACCTGCTCTGGCAGGGGGTTGGACTAGATGATCTCCAGAGGTTCCTTCCAACCCCATATCGTGCTTTGATTCTATGATTCATCACGTGCTTCCCAGGAAGGCAACTCTCAAAAACTCTTGTGGATATGGTGTTCCCCAGCACGCTCAAAGGTCCCCTGGCCCATCCAGGTAGAGCAGGAACATCCTCCCGATTCCTGTGCTCCCATACCGCAGTCTCTGTAGGTGCATGAGGAACATGCAGAGCATGGGTAGACCCCACCTGGTTTGGCACAATCAATACAGGTTTTGGCCACCAACCAACAAAGCAGCATCTGTGGCTACTGCCTTACAGCAACAGATCCTGGCAAGCAGCAGGGTTACCAACACCCAAACGACAGGCGCTTACACAGCCAACATTTCGTCACTTTGCTCGGTCCAAGCTGGTACTACCTGATTTGAGAAGGTCTCTGCAACCCCAAGGTGGTGTTTTGCCCACTGACGGCTTGAACTATAAATACCCAAAGCATCACAGCAATACAGCCCCAGTGGAAGGAGCACTTGCATCAGCCTAAATCCACCTAAGCACCAAGTTCCTCTGACGGGACCACTCTCTGCTGCCTGTCATCAACCCGAAGCTAGAGGTCAGCTCTGTATCAGAGCGCTCCCAAATCAGCTGGATTAACTTAAAAACCCCTTTGTCAGCTCCATAAACTAACGGCGCACAGCTGAGTCGGTAGCATATAACATTTTAACTGCCACAATACAGAGAAAGCAGCCGTGGTGCTTTGAGGAGAAAATGCCTAAAGAAGACCATTTCACACCTGTACCAGCTTAATAAAAACAGTAATAGCTGTGTTTTGTGAGTGGAAAGTGCAGCCACACACTAAAAACTCCTGTAGTGCACAGTTTGGTCTTCTTTTGCAGCCTCTAAATGCAACGGCACCCGGTGCCTTGGGGTTTCAGCCCTTCCAATTAACTAACAAGCTTTATCTCCCACTGGTGCAACTGAAGGATGATTCTGTGATCTCAGGAAACACGAGTTGCTCTTTTTTCCCCCCCCCCCGTTCTAATGTAAATCACATCCAGTCCCACCCCACCAAATAGCCACTGTAAGGTCTGTACTTACCGCAATGAGATTGCAGCAGACAGGTAAGCAATTAGGCAAAATAAGCAGCACGTTGTCCTACTACAACAGGCGTGCAAAGGGACTGTTCATTTCCTGTGACAATTACCATATTTAAATGATGTAGGAATGTTTAAATGGTTTTGACACCTAACGTCTTGCTAATGATCTCTGGTTTCAGATCTCAGCGTCATGAAGTAGCGGGACGGTCCCTTACGTACATACCCCACCAAAATTGGTAGGACCTCAACAAGCAATTCAAACCATCGTGATAGCAACGTCCCTAAAACACATGGTGGTATTATTGGACTAGGATTTGAAATGTTATTGTTAGAATTAGCAGTTTAAAGCCTGGTGTAGCAAAAAACCCAAACCAAACCGAAACACCCAGCTTTAGTTCACCTTATTTTCCAGTTCTATGCTCAACAGTATTTCAGCAGCTGCCTCCGAGGCTAAAATATCCCTGCCAGAGTCAGGCACTGGCAGGAGAAGGACACAGACTGCTGGAGACGGGCATTGCTTCCCCCCATCCCATGAAGACAGCCCAGGGCAGCAGCCAAAAGAGTGTTATTTCAGGTCCTTTTGTAACATCAAATCGGGAGAGTTCAGCAGTGCCCAACAGGCCAGGCAGAGGCAGAAAGGAATTGTCCCAACTGCCCGGGACGCTCCTTTCCTGCTTTCCCTGGGAGGTCTCCAATCTGATTTTGCTGCTGGTGGCTGGAGGTAATAGCAGATGTAACTGCCTTGGGCATTTTTCTCCAGGATCTCATCCAGTCCCCTGAATGGGGTCAGCAGATGCGCTTCCCTAGGTTCCCAGTCCATTCCCCGAATGACGAGTTATCTACTGTCCCAGTTATCTCAAAAGGATGGCTCTGGGAAGCGTGGCTTAGCCCTGTTGCGAGGAGATGGGGGGGAAGTAAGATTAAAGAGGAAAGCAGCAGCAAAGCCGGACCACAACATCTGATTAAAATCTCAGGTTTTACTCACAGTTTACTGCAACTCCCTCCCACTTGCAAATTTTCTCATGACAGAATGAATTGCTCTATCAACAAGTGCGAAAGGAAATGATTAATTTACCCCTCCCGTCCAAACTGATTACCAAGGCTTCCATAATCTTCAGGACCTGAGTAATGAATGAGCTTCCTGTGATTATAGCCAGGCGCACCGGGAGGGCTCTGGCGTTAGCGTTCGCGCCTCTGGGTCAAAAGCTGCAAGGACCACCCAAGCCTATCTGTGCTCATCAGAGACAGCGGCAGCGTTTTAGCACGGCCGACGTTCTCCTGTACTCTTTGACCTCGTGTACGTGAGTAACCTTGTTTTTAGAAAAGAAATCAATCTCTTTTTCGCAGCACACGACGTGGCACGGGGAGCGCTAGGCGAATGGGAAAGTGCTGGAGTCCTGGTTTCCCCTGCCATGCAGCCCAGAGCAAGGGTAGCATGCCAGCTTGGACTTTTCTTTCCAAAATGTGAGGCTCAGCTTGCTGGGAGAAACACAAGAGGGATTGGAAGCTCCTATCACAGAGAAAGACAAAATGCTGCCAGCAATTAATGGACGGTATCTTGCTCCTTTACACAGCAAGCCTCGCTCCTGGTGAGAGGGGGATTCAGCGAGAGCTGGAAGCTGCAGTTTCTTGCAGCTCCTTCTCTTGTGGTGGCATGCTTCCCAGTCGCTTGATCTTACCGTGTGCCAGGCCAAAATCTGTCCTCCTGCTATCTTTGGCCTCCATGCTATCAAATGCTGCCCCTGATTCGGAGCTGTGCTGCTCTGAGTTAAGTGGCATAGCGGGGAGGCAGCGGGTCTTCTCCGCACTGAGGCGCTCCCCGTTGCTAACAGCAATGGGAAAACTAGATTCAAGCAGGGGGACGTGATGGTCACCCTCCTCTCTTCCGTTCTTCAGACCAGATGTTGAGCCCAAAGCCTCTTCTCCAGCTGCTTTCAAGGTAGCAATTGCAAACTGTCACCGTCGTTCTCAGAAAGAATAAAAAACGGACTCTCAGCCTCGGCGCACAGGCCAGCACCTCCCCTTCCCCCCGGAGGAAAATGGTTTCTGTGTTAAACTTTCACAACTAAACCTGAAACCCAGTGATGTTTGGTTTAGGTTTTGTTACAAGCCCAGAACACAGGCCAAGTTTGGGGGGGGGAAAAAAAAAAAAGGAAAAAAAAATGGGCAAAGTTTCAAGCAAATCAAGCCCGATTTATGGTTTTGAGTGGAAACCGTACTCAATTCACTACTTTCACAGGGGTTTGATCTGAAACCAGGCACAATCTGGCAGCCTGGAGCGGACTTTTTCTTCAAGTGAAATTGAAAGCCAAACCCAGCACATCTCCCCAAGCACCCAGGCCTTTGGGGTCCTTGCAGGAAGGAAGGATTCGCAATCACCGATGCTCCGGAGGTCTCATACTTGCACAGTGGCACCTACACACCCATGTAAGCCATTCCAGATCCACCATCAAGACAGTTCTGGAGAGCTGAGAACTTTCAGATCCGCTGAGAGCTTTCGGGATAAAAGACATGATACCATTCACATCCTAGCCTGTAATATTTCATTTGTTGGGAGTCTTTTTTTCCTCCCATTTCCTTTAATTGTTTGTTTGGCTTTTAATCTCATTGCTGCTTTGGCACAATTGGCTTTTTATCAGATTGCACACCAAAATTCTGGTGGTCTCGTACCAGAAGGCTGTAAGCTGCTGCAGTAATTTGGAAGGCTGTTGCGGCGCTGATAGTAATTCACCAATTTTACTGGGAGATAAGGTGCGTGCCTTACGGTGTGCATAGACTGCATTATCTCTGAGCTTTCCCTCCCTCTGCCTAATACTGATACTTGCGTACGTTTTAGGCCTGCTTTTGAAATATTAACCAAAAGTGTCCATTCGAACAAAGCGATGGCAACTATGCCATTGCTAGACAGACAGTGGAGAAGTCAGCATTTCACAGAGGCAGAAGGAAGGCTGAAATAAATAATGGACAACTGTTTAATAATCCCGTGCCTGGCTTCTATGGTTATTTCACATCGTTAAATGCGAACGTCTTGCCTCTTCCTGCCAGCCCTCCATTTTCCAAGTCCTACTTAATACCTTGTAGATCCAGACAGCGAGGCTTTATGCATCCTCGAGCCTGATGAGACGCTCCAGACGTGCAAACATTCCCAACGCAACAGCCCTAAGTCAGCACATCGGTATCAGGGCCGTGCCGTCCGTGCCTTATACAGATGTACGTGTGCGCTTGACTATGGGCTGGGAGTAGACTTTCATGGGATTAGCCACCGGGAACATTAAGTGCATGGTTAAGTTTTTGTGGGACTGGCAGGCCTATCTATTAACAAAAGAAACAGATACATAAATACTACTTTGCACGTATCCAGTCCGCCGTCGTAATTCTTTGTACTTTAATCAGATTAAACTTTGCAGAAACATATTATTTCGTGACAAAAACGACACGAGGAGCAATCCTTTGTATAGGATATCAAAGAACCATCTTGAGACATGGCTCCAGTCGAGTTGGCACGGAAGAGGTAAAGCATACCCAGCCACGAATCCTCCCCAAGCCGGCAGGAAGCCACAGGGAAGTTTGCTCGCTGGAGCCAGGCTCCTGGAAACGCGCTGCTCTCTGTAGTGGTTTCAACAACAACAACAACAAAAAAAATCTGATAGCAAGTATGATGGGCTTAACATATAAGCCGTTCCCCACGCAGCCGGCTTGACGCGCTCCGGTGGGTGCAGGAGGGTCGTTTTGCTGCTACCAATTTCTCCAGGTCCCTGCTGAGATGGGCTTTGCTTCCCAGGTGGTCTTTTCCCAGCGGGGGGATGCGGGTGGAGATGCACAACTGTGCTGCCCGAGTTGCTCTCCCACCGCCGCCGTCCCCGCAGCTACATCGACCTGCTCCCTTCAAAATCTTCTCTTTAAGCTGATTATTGGGCTCATTTTCACCTTGCTGTGCACAAGGAGCTGGAGACAGGCTGGAAGCAGAAGACATCCCCCTGCTCCTTCACAGGCACATCTCCCGCAGGCCAGTGGGGGCCTGCTGGATGCTTTGGCTTTCTTCTCCGCAACACCTTGAGCCCCAGTAAGCAGTGACAGACACCTCCAGGCACTCCTCCGAGCCGGGGGACCAGCCAGCAGGTTTTGGTCACAACTCTTCGCCTCTACATGGACTTTGCTAGGAGTTAAACCCAAGTAGTGAATAGCCCAGCACTGCCAAGAAACCTTATCCTTGCCAGACAGAAGGCAGTTTGGGTTGGTATTCCCAAATTTACCAGGCTGTGTGATCTTTACAATCACCTCAGGTGACTAAGGTTAGGAATGAATTTCTAGATGTTAATAACCACCATGGCCAACGATTCAGCTGCCAAGTAGCAGACCAAATATTCCTCCCTAATATAATCCCAACGACAGGGAATTTATTCCAGCAGGGGTAATTCTTAGTTCTTCATGCTAGGCACACGCTACTTCTTAAACCCAGTTTTCTATTTACATTTTAAGTACCCTCCTTGGAAGATAAGGGAATGAGGCAGCCGCGCTGTCTACGAAGGCTGACTGAAAAAATGAAAAGAGAAAACTATTCCAGCTGAAGCACAGCTGGACAACTTTTCTTGTTCTTATTATTTGCTGCCCTTCAGGATATAAAGAAAGTCCATGTTCCATTGTTCCAGTGACAGTATAAGGCCTGCTGAGACCCCACCACTTCATTACAAAACATCGCATGCTGGAGTAACCACAGAAGGCCACAGCTGGCCAGCTCTGGGAACATCAGAAGAAGAGTTTGCTAACTTCAAATGGCTTGAATTAGAATTTCTGTTCCCTGCTAGTCAGAGCACACAGCATTATTTGTTGATCTGGAAGGAAATGTCCATCACATAATCACAGAATGATATGGGGTTGGAAGGAACCTCTGGAGACCATCTAGTCCAACCCCCCTGCCACAGCAGGTCACAGAATCACAGAATCTTCAAGGTTGGAAGGGACCTTCAAGATCATTGAGTCCAACCAAAACCCTAACCATAAGGTTAGGGGGTTAGGTCCACCCAGAGCAGGCTGCACAGGAATATTTTGAATGTCTCCAGAGACAGAGACTCCACCACCTCTCTGGGAAGCCTGCTCCAGGGCTCTGCCACCCTCAAAGAATTTCCTCCTCATGTTTAGATGGAACTTCCTATGTTCAAGTTTGTGCCTATTACCTCTTGTACTGTCACTGGGCACCACTGAAAAAGGACGGGGCTGACTGGTCCCATCCTCCTGACACCTACCCTTGGAGTATTTATAAGCAGTGATGAGATCCCCCCTCAGCCTTCTCTTCTCCAGACTAAAAAGACCCAAGTCCCTCAGCCTTTCCTCACAAGAGAGATGTTCTAGTCCCCTCATCATCTCTGCAGCCCTCTGCTGTACCCTCTCCAGCAGTTCCCTGTCCTTCTTGAACTGGGGAGCCCAGTACTGGACACAAGCTACCCAGAATGGACATCTAATCTGCCAGTTACCATATATCTGCCTTTAAAGGGCTACTGCCTTCATGTTAGACGTTACAGCTGGAAATAGAAGCTCTAAGTCTTGACTGTCTACTGGACATCGAGGTGCAGCCATGGTCCCTCTGGACCAGCTTCCGCCTGCCTCTGCCCAAAAGTGCCAACGAGTTGGGCAAACACTCAAGCTGCAAACCACACGGCTGCTTCAGGCAGTTGCCTGGGATGTTTCTCTCATGCCTATCAGCATCACCTCTCTTATCTGGAGTGAGCACAAGGCATTTTGCTTCTCCCCACGTCTCTAGCCCGCCTGCTGGTAAGCAAGCAAGCCCCCAGCTCGAGCAGGGAGGTAGCTCCGAGTGCACCTCAGAGGGCAAACCCGCTGAAGGAGAAACCCTATGGGGGATGGGGGTGCATACGAATAAAATTAGCCCTCGACGCCTCTCGCGTGACCCTACACATCAATCTCTACACAAACTGAGAAAATTTGGGAGTTAGTTGGGATGCAAGGCTGGTGCCGGCGATCTGGTTGTTAAGTCGACCATCCAGTGGCACAGCCGTTTTAAAAACCAAGCGCCATAAAGCTCCACGCGTGCATCCCCCGTCACCTCAACTCTGTCTCCTTATTGCCGCTTCTTCGATATCTTTGTGGGGAAATAAGAGGACGATGATCTTGCCTTCAAGCCGTAGCCTGGGCTCTGCCCCGGGCGCTGTTGCGAGCCTTGTCCTGTGCCCTGAGGACACAACAAGGAGTTGCAAGAGCTCCCCGGGGGGCCTTTTGCTAACATGAGCTGTGTGACACCACCCCCTTCCCCAGGTTACATGCCTCCCTTGGCTTGTTTCTGCAGAAGCAATTGCTCAGCAGGAACTGAATGAGGCCAAAAAAAAAAACAAAACCAAAAACCAACAAACCAAAAAACCCCCAAAATGTTTAGGGAAAAAGAAAGACAAAACCCAAACATGCAATTTTTGGAGCTTCCAAAATGAATGAAACACGGCAAACATTTTCAGCTGTACTCAAAATGTAGGGGGACAGGACACAGACATCGACATTTCTTGAAAGAAACCGTTTTGATAAAGCCACAGCATTTTATTTCAATGCCCCTTAAACACAACCCTTTGATTTGCTATTTTGGAGTTGCATTTTCCACTCAAATGAGTCCTGAAATAAAAGAAAGTGTGAGAAGCAAGAGGAGTAACTAACCTCAAAGCAAAACATTGTATTCAAAATGCCATGCGGGTTGACCCAAAATAACACTTTGGGTTTCTTCTCGTTTCCCCCAAACAACAACAACAACAACAAAAAAGGAAAAATGGCCATTTCTTTCATTCTGACCCAGTCCAGTTGGTTTTCTCTCCGTTTTCCAGCTCAGCCCCTGAACGGAGGTGGGGGTCATTTTCCCAGCTCTTTCCAGAGGGCATATTCTCTGCTTTGTGCCACCCTGCCACGCAATGCCAGCCAGCAGCAAAGCTCTGCTCCTTGGGGGCAAACTGAACCCTCAGGTGCCTTTTTTTTACTCAATCTTAACTTCTGCGTAAGAAGTGAGCTGGTGTCATCCAGGCCACCTGACGCATGAATTTCAGGGGTATCTAAAGCGCTCGACGCGGATACGGTCTTTGGAGCAGGCAGGGTAGAGGGGAATCTGTTCATATTTAATCTTCTTTCTGACTCTGTCACGCTTACGGCGCCACTTTGGCAACTCGATTTGCTCCCGTGGCTCGGTGTCCCCAACCCCAGAGCAGAAACGAGCTTTATCAGTGCAGCAAGCTGCTGTGCCTGCTCCTGGGTGTGCTCTCCTCACAAAATCACAGCATGATACGGGGTTGGAAGAGACCTCTGGAGATCATCTAGTCCAACCCCCCTGCCAAAGCAGGTCCACCCAGAGCAGGTTGGACAGGAACATGTCCAAGTGGGGTTTGAATGTCTCCAGAGAAGGAGACTCCACCACCTCCCTGGGCAGCCTCTTCCAGGGCTCTGCCACCCTCACAGGAAAGAAGTTCCTCTTCAGGTTTAGGTGGAACTTCTTATGTTCAAGTTTGTACCCATTTCCCCTTGTCCTCTCCCTGGGCACCACCGAAAAAAGACTGGCCCCATCCTCTTGACATCCACCCTTTAAGTATTTATAAGCATTGATCAGATCCCCCCTCAGCCTTCTCTTCTCCAGACTAAAAAGACCCAAATCCCTCAGCTTCTCCTCGTAATGGAGATGCTCCAGGCCCCTCATCATCTTTGTAGCCCTCTGCTGTCCCCTCTCCAGCAGTTCCCTGTCCTTCTGGAACTGGGGAGCCCAGAACTGGACCCAGTGCTCCAGACGGGGCCTCACCAGGGCAGAGCAGAGGGGCAGGATGACCTCCCTCCACCTGCTGGTCACACTCTTTGTGATGCCCCCCCAGGATGCCATTGGCCTTCTTGGCCACAAGGGCACATTGCTGGTTCATGGTCACCCTATTGTCCACCAGGACTCCTAGGTCTTTTTCCTCAGAGCTGCTCTCCAGCAGGTCAGCCCCCAACCTGTCCTGGTGCAGGGGGTGATTCCTCCCCAGGTGCAGCACCCTACGCACATCCTGAAAACAGCACGTTAACCACCGCGCTGTTACGCAGTGAAATGTCTTTCTCTATTTCAGCATCTACACAATGCCGTAAGGTTTTAGTGGTCTGAACCTGCCTAATGCTTGTTTCTCTTTTGGGATGTTACTCGGCCTTCAAGAGCAGCCAAGCTTTGAGAAAAACAGCTTCTTTCCTCCTCCCCTTTCCCCTTTTCACTTTTCTTTTTGGTTTTTCTTTTTTTGCATCTTCCTCCGCAGGTTCCGGTGGTTCCTTACAGCCCCACAGCAGACAGCTGTGCTCACTGTACCTGCGTGTGTGTGTGTGTGTGTGTGTGTGTGTCTGACTCTTCCTTCCCCAGGAGATTTGTCTAGAAGATAAGCACAAGCTTGTGGAAATCCTGTGGAGCTGACCTTTGGGCAGGTCTCTGTAGCGAGGATCCCAGTGATATTTTGTCCTTCTGGAGGTCCCGCTGACGGACACATCCATGCTTTTTGCACCCCATGAAAATGGGAAGTAAAGATTTGGGCGTCCTTACGCCGTCTCCCCAAACACACGAGGCTCCACCGCTGCTCTGTGGTTTTGCTGTGGCTGAGCTTACTTTCATTTTCATGTGGTGAAGGTGAACGTGATGTCTGGGTTTCAGCCAGAGAATCCTGAATCGAGGTCCTGAGCGGTGCACTCTCAAGACAATGCACACACAAGAACGATCCAATTCTGGGCCCCCCAGTCTAAGAAGGCCAGGGAACTACTGGAGGGAGTCCAGCAGAGGCTACGAAGATGATGAAGGGACTGGAGCATCTCTCTGGTGAGGAAAGGCTGAGAGCCCTGGGGCTGTTCAGCCTGGAGAAGAGATGACTGAGAGGGGATCTCATCAATGCTGAGCAACATCTAAAGGGTGGGTGTCAAGAGGATGGGGTCAGGCTCTTCTCAGTGGTGGCCAGTGACAGAACAAGAGGTAACAGGCACTAACTTGAACTTTAGATGGAATAGGAAGTTCCATCTAAACATGAGGAGGAACTTCTTTCCTTTGAGGGTGGCAGAGCCCTGGAAGAGGCTGCCCAGGGAGGTGGTGGAGTCTCCTTCTCTGGAGACATTCAAACCCCACCTGGACACGTTCCTGTGCAACCTGCTCTGGGTGACCCTGCTCTGGCAGGGGGTTGGACTGGATGATCTCCAGAGGTCCCTTCCAACCCCTACAATTCTGTGATTCTGTGTAGGATCAACAGGGAATTTATCCTTCAAGATCTGAGAAAGCAGGGGTATAAAGCAGGGACTGCAATTATGAGCTGCTTAATTGAGCGATGATGACTCTGGAGGGAGAAAGGAGCAGTGAAGGGAGGAAGAGTTAGGGAGGATGGTGAGATGGGTCAGGCATGTGTCTCCTGCATGGGAGAATCCTGTCTTCTCGGCATGGAATAAGGTCAGTTCATCGCGTATTAAGAAGGGATCGTTGGGAGAAAACACATAGCCAGAAAAGAGAATCAGGACAAAACAATATCCCCAAGATGCTTAGGACACCAGTATGGGTGCAAGCCTTGGACATCTGGTTGCCCTGAGATAAGCAGGGTGCAAAGCCCACACGGTTTGACGGAGGTTACAGAGGGGTTCGGGGACACCCAAGGGCAGGCAGCCACATTTCAACCTGTCCAAAGGAGCCACCTTAGCGCCTGAGACGGCCACCTTCCCCTCAACAGAATGGCAAAACTTCCCAAGGCAGTTACGATGTTCATCCCAAAGCCACACAAGGACACGTAAAAGGACAAAGCCAGGCTCTCCTTTCCCTGAGGCTGGCACCGCGTACAACGTATCCGACTTTGCCAGTTCCCCTCCAACCGAAGGGGTATGCGTGCATTTTTTTTCCTAGTTTAGAAAAGCAACAAATATTTCTTGGGCTTTTGTTTCAAAAATCACTACATTGTGACATTTTTCAGCAAAATATTTCAATTAGGGTCTTATTGTTCTTTCTTTTTTGTTGTTCTTTTCTTTTATTTTCACTAAGACGGATTTAGTATCTGTTTCCACAGGCTCAGCAAGAGAGTAAACCGGAATTTATAGGAAACTGGGAAGTCCCGAGTGGATCTACCTGGGTACAGAGCAAAGGTTTAACACTTATTTGAGGACATGGAAGTAAAAAGAACAACAACAACATTTCCTTTGAGAGGAGCAGCTCTCGTATTCACGGCTTCCAGTTTAAAGAGAAATGTCTTCTCTCAGCGATTTCGCGTCATGCGCGACGTGGGAGATGGAGCGCAACTGGAAGAGGACAGGAAGGGGAATCCCTAGGTCTCGATGACAACGTTTAAGTAATTCCGGAGACTCTCCTACAGGAAACGAGAGTCAAAAGAGGAAAAGGAAAAAGGTCAACAGCACCGTCCAGTTCGAAACTCTCTGTAAGCCATTGTTTTGCAGATGAAAATGTCAAGGGAGGCAGTGTCTTCTGGGGCTGAATATTCCCGTATTTCCTCTTCCTTTCCAGCTTGGCTAGCGCGTTTCTGTTGAGGCCGGTAACCCCGCAGGCGGCTGAATAATATTTACTGCAATGTCTAGACACAGGAGAGCACTGCGCCTCCTAAATTAGCCCAGGATTCTCTCCAACCACCATGCTCTAGGAAAGGGACTGCCAATGCCTGACAACTTGAAATGGATTGCGAAATCTTTCCCCCCAACAGCGAGTCACGAATAAAGGCTGCCGTCGCATAGAGGCAGAAGAGGAAGCCTTACTCCATCTGGGGTTTTGGGGGGGTCCCTCACTATACCCGCAGGCTGATGGAGCTGACGGCTCTCTGAAGCTACCCATTTGGCTCTCGGGAGCCGTGGAGGTGGAGAACAAATGTGGCATCCATCCCATACGACCCTAGAAAGGAGGAGTCTGGTTCTGCAGGGATGCACAGCCTGTGGCAAGGTTTCCATAGCTGCACACCTTCAGGGAGCTACGTGAAAGGCCAGCTGCTGGTGAGACCATGGTATATGTATGCAAAATAAAGGCATCAGTGGGATTGCTCCTGGTCTGTACCACCAGACTGGAGAGGAAAGATTTTCTCCGATAGCCTTACAGAAGAGAAAGCCACCATAATTCTTCACACCAGGCATGATCACCCCTTCTCAGCCTGCAAACCACTAAGCAAAACCTTCACACCACGAGGAGCCACCAAACCTTGACTTCCAAGCCCGAAAACCATGGGAAGGAGGAGCTGGGAGGCAGAAAGGAAGAGTCACCCCACCCCTGAGCTCCACAGCTCTCTGGGTTGTGCCGGGTGCCTGGCCACAGGAGTTCCTGTGCGAGCTCCCATCCTCCAGGCAGTCGGCCACCCCCAACTCAGTGCAGGGCTCAATTTTCACAGTCGCACACGTCTTCCAACCAGTGGGAATTAGAGGCTTTACGATCCGTCTTCCATGATTCAGAAGCTTGCAATTTTGCGGGATGTGGGTGCTTCCCTCGCGTGGGACATCTGAAAGGCCAAGCCTTGCTCATCTTCGAAATTACATATAGCGTTTGGGTATCTTTCATGTCGCAGCGCAATTTCCAGGATGAATGCATACGCTGCACCCCTTTATGGTAAGTGTGTTTTAATTTAGGCCTCTGTGATGTAAGACCCTGAAAAGCCCATTTAAAATTGAAAAGGCAGCTGGTCCTCAACACTAAAGGCACAAATACGATACCACAAAACATTTTCTGAAGGGCGTGCCTCCTTCAAACACACCTTCATTAGAAAGATTAAAATTCAGAAGAGAGACAGCATATGTCTTACAGTCATTATTAAAAAAAAAAAAAAAAAAAAAAAAAGCAAGCCAGGGGAAGCATTATAACTAAGAATCTAAGTTTAATTCTTTATCCAAGTTACATGTTGGCACAAGTGCAAAGGAAAGGGCTCATGTTTAGGCAGCAAAAAAGTATTTGTAGGTGAAAACACTTCTTTGGAGGGTGAAAAATGTGTTTCATCTGTGTAGGGAGCTATTTTCAAACTTGGAAATCAAGGCATAAAGAATTTTCCTAGGGTGGAAACGCACACTGGAGCACTTTTACTCAGGCCACACCAGGCAAACGATTACAACCACGTACAGTTTGATGGGGCAGCTTCACAGCAGCATTTCATTTTAATCCATGCGGATATAAACTGAGAACAGAACAGGCGGTGTGGTATTTAGGCTGGAAGCATTTAACTTTACTCCAAAATTCTCCTAAGTTTGAAGTAATTCCAGTATGTCTCACAAACATGTTAGGATTTATTTCTGTCCTTTCTGATAGTAAATTACAGGGCAACAGAGGGACTTAAGTGATTTAAATACCCCTTACAGCCAAGCAATTAGACACACGTAAATAAGCATGGGGAATTAAGCTCAAGTGGATGTTATTTTCCTGTCCTAGATGGCTCCCAAGTGCTCCTGAGTCGGAATTCTCCCCCTGGCACCTGGGTATCTCCTTGGGCTGTGATTTCTTTTGCCGTAAGGGAAGGGCAACGCTCTTCTCCGTCCTTACAAACGTCTGTGAAGTACTAATGAGAATTAGCATGTAAGTCCAGACATGATTACACAGATGCACTAACTACATCAAAAGTCGCAATATATCACTTATTACCTGGGTGATTATCTTTTTTTCAAAATCTGATGTTCCTCCGTGATTATCTCCCCCTGATACTTGGAAAATGAGTATGAGAAAATTCTGTATAACGTAGTGGCGTTGTTAAAAGGTCAAAGCCCTTCTGGACTAATTGTGTGCAGCAAAGTAAGTTATTGCAAACTTCCACCGCGTTCTGGTATAGCTGATTCTATGGTCAAGTATAGCTCCGGCTGTGATTTTGGTGACACAAAGTCCTTTCCACTCATAGTATTCTTCAGAAAGCAGAAGGCAGCAGGCTCTGGGGCCCCTTCTCAAGGAGGGCCTTTCTCATCCTGTTACCAGTGGAGGTAAAGTCCAGCTGCAGAGGGGACAGAGTTGACCTTGACTTGCTACAACAAGGTGAAAATAACCTCTGCTTTGCACCCTCCCAGGTTGTTAAAGCAAGACAGCTATCCATCTTTCTTTCAAGAAGACAAAGGCTTTTCCTGGGTTGCCTGCAACCTCGAGAGAGAGGAGAAGGGCCAAAATTAGTCAGAGAGCGTTCACGTTTGTTACCTCCTCAGACTCAGAAACGTCAAAGACCCAAATCTCTTTTAGAGGCTGAGCGGGAACCGATTTATAAGCAGCTTTTCAATGTCACAGTTATCCAGAGCATTTTATGCAGTAATAAATCAAATACTGGTAGCGTGGCGATGGCTTTGGTACGAGGAGCAGCACTTATATGCAAGGTAATGCATATGGGCCATGCGGTTAGGGTAATTCTGTCACTCCTCAGTGGGTTTTGGACTACATTGTATAGGAGGACCAGATCTGGTGGGAGAGAAGAAGCAGAAAGGGAAAAATACAGGAAGAGCCAAGACTCTGTGATAGGTCTGATCCAGACAAATATAGTGGCATTGAAAAAATATCACCCGTCACCAAAACATCTCCTTCATAAGCTCTCCAGCTCCCTGTTTAAAAAAAAAGTGATAAAATACTTAAAATGCCAGACAGTGCTGCTGAGTTGGGGATGTGTCAGAAGCTAAGGTGTCTGGATGCTGGAGAATCCTGTTCTTAGTTCCCCTAGAAATGCGGGGCAATTGAAAACCTTTTTGAAGCGAGGCCCGTAACTTTGCAGAGATTCACGCCCACATTAAACACGTGGGACCCTGAAGACACGCGTGGTCATAGCATACATGTGTGCTCTCCAGGTCATCAGCAGGACCTCTCCGCTGCGTGAAATCAAGAGGCAGGAATTTGCCATAGGCCACTGGAGGTATGTTATGGCTATTTAAAATAAAAGGTCTCTTCTGGATGGTCTGATCCTGCTGCCACTGCCTTCAGTGGAGCTGAATCAGGCAGTTATCATCACTGCCACGTAACTCCTCCCGTAAAAACCACCCCTCCAGCCATACTTTGTAAAGCTGCAGTCAAACAATTATCCCGTGTTAAAAGTAAGTGCATGAGATTCTCTTCCCAAACGTAGCTTTCAGCACACCCATTTAAGTGTAAATGCTGGGGTTTGTAGGCTCCAAGAGAAACACGGAATCAAAGGCAAATGTTTACCTGCCATGGACCTAGGTTTCCTTCATGTGACTTACAACACAAGTCAAGTACCCCTGACTATGGAAACGAAGCCTATTTTCTAGAATGTCTGCCATTTGCTGTTTTCCAGCACTTGCTAAATAATTCTTCTTTGCAGAATAAACCTTAAATTAAGCCCCCCTCCTCCCCACTTGCAATTTTAGCACAATGGTATTAACTGTAGAATGAACAAAAAATGCCCTTCAGCTGCCACTTCAGTGCCCCCCCATATCTTGGATTGGTTTCACTTCGACCTTTTAAGGTCAGAACATGGACCCAGCAATAACCAGCCCTTTTTTTTTTCCTTTTTCCTTTTTTTTTTTTTTTGTCTGAGAGACTGGAGAGGCTCCTATCTGAAACAAGGGAGTTTTGTGAGCGGGCTCTGAGCTCTGGAGGGGCAAGCTCGTGCTTTCAGCTTTGCAGGCGATGAGGCTCTCATAACCTGGGCTTGCAATTCTGGGCTTTATTAATCCTGGCAGCAAACGTTGCTGGAGATGCGGCTGGCGTTAAGCACGTGAAAGGGTCTGGCACCCAGTTTCTGCAAATGGCAGCACCTGTTAATAACCACGCACAGAGCAGAGCTGTACGCCTTCATTCCCTTGTAGATAGAGCTGGAATACATACCAGAGTGTATGTGCAGTCCCAAAAGATCTGTGTGGGGTGACTAATTACTTTTCTCCTTAGAAGTGGGCAGGTAAGCATAATAAGTTCATGATTACAAGGACATAAAAAGAGCATGTGATTCTTTTCCATGGGAATCCTCGTGAAGAGCAATGCAAGCATCCTGGGAGGATGGCTCTCTAAGGTGGTGCTCTCTGCAGGACCATTAAACTCTCCTCCCAGCTTCTTCATCTTGTGCTGTGACTTATCCCTGGCAAAGCTACCCAGTGGCGCATGGGGTTAACCACGAACTTTCTTTAGCTCTAACTCTCCACCTCTGAGCCCTTCCAGGACACTGGTAAGCCACGTGCTATATTTGCCTAGATGGAATTGTTATGAGGACGGTGACAGAAGGAAAAAGATCTGCCCGGAGAAAAGGGTGGATTGCTCCCCTTTGAAATTAAATATTGTCGAGCATCTGTAAGGACTGCGTGGGTCAGTGTCACCGAGCAGCCCTGAAGCCCAGGGCTTGGTTAAGGAGGACACATAAAACACTTGTTCCACTCGTTTCCCCTGCGTACCATCCGCCACTAAACGCGTGACCCAGCCGTGTCCTCATTTCCATATTTCAAAAGCTTAATTTAACCCCAGAAGCCTTCCCTGATCTATACATGTGCACGGCAGGGCCTGCACCGGGTAAAACTGTGATTATACCTGCTCACGTGCTGAGCGGGGACCCTCAACTCACAGCAAGACACGAGGTAAGAAAAGCAGGTCAAGCCACGAAAACTGGTTTTGCCAAAGTAAGTAGTCACCAGTCCATCCTGTCACCCGCTGAGGCCGACCAAAGAGCTTTGCAATAAAGGACACGGGGGTGTTCGGATGGGACAGTCTCTCGTTAGCTACGCGAAAAAGGGTTATTGAGTGAAGTTTGGGTACCGGAAGGCAACTTTCTTAAAATACACTTAAGGGTTCAAGACTAATCCAAATCATCCCCAAGGAGGGGATGAAAAGGTGTGCACGGCTCCAGTGTTTTTCCCAGATCCATCTACTTTTGTGCTCCCTGAGGTAAAAACAGATTATTTGGCATCTGTTTATTCAGCTCCCATGAGGCCCTGGAAACAGCTGTATCAGAAATGCAGAAACCTCTCAAGGGTGGAAAGGCATCTTGAGCGCAGCCCTTCCCTCGTGCCAGAAGTAGCCCGGTTTTAGGACCAATCCTGAGGTTGCCAGTAAATCTGTGACACTGCCAGATTTTGCGCACGCTGATTTTTCCATCTGATGGAGCTCTGAAGGGACGCTCTGAGCTGGGAATGCACAAAAGCAAAGCACTGCTGGGGAACCGATGGCGATACGTGAAGGTTTCACAGCAGTTTTTCCTTCCAAGCATTCAGCAAAAAAAAAAAGGTATGCAAGAAGCTGAAGAAGCAGCACCCATCTCTTGTCACAAGAGTCCATGCCCGGGGAACTCAACTCCAGTGAGACTCCCCAAAAAGGTCATCCTGCATCACTACGTCTGAAGGAATCACCCCCACCAATGTTGCCATCTCACCAAAGCTGCTAATGCCACGCTGTCACCAGGGTGAAATTTGGGGGGTGGGGGGCAGCTGAAGTGCTGAACTTGAGAGCAAAGCATTTCCCTGCTATCAGCACCACAAAGACATTATGTCATGTGCTTGTGAGATTAGAATTTGGGTTTGTTATCATCACTTTATATCCAAAGGAAGTTATGCACACAAAGGAAACACCAAACCATCATGTCAGGAGGGCTATAAATCACTTACTGCGGAATATTAAGAGGACATCTGAGCGCCCAGTAGGAAAGCAAAGGTTTTGAAAAGTCCTCTTTTCCTCACAATCCCTTCCATTCAATTCAAACCTTGCTTTTATTTTGGGAGAGGGTGAAGGAGAGCGTATGGTTTCATGAACACAGCTACAAATGAAACCAGGTTGGTCCCACACGGGTGACTCGTGGCTGACTGCAAGCACTGGTCAATGCCTTCCTGGCTGTTGGGACATTGCTGTCACCCAGGCGGATCCCGTGGTGCCCAGAAAGGCTGAGCTCCTGCTCCACCTCTTCTTTCAGCTGAAAGCACCGAGCTGGGCTTCTAACCAGCCATTTGTTTTATTTGAACTGGAGAGCACAGCGTTATTTTGGAGATCTCTACTCTCCTTCCCCGTTCCTCTCTTCCCCTTCTTTCCACCAGCCCCAGCATCTTAAATTTGTACAGAGGTGCAAGCATGCACTAGCGAAGAGTTTGCATAAGCTTTGTTGCCATTTTCTGTCCAAGTAAAACACACGGTTAGAAAAACGAAGAAAAGGAGAAAACAGTGGGATAGTCAGATCTTGGGCAAAGCAGCCCATCTGGCAGCAAGGGTCCCTTTCCGCTTTCCTGCTCTGGTCTATCAGCCTTCAAAAGGACATTCTGAGAAGACTGCGAGGAGCCCTCCACCTCCTCTTCTTCTGGAGGTGCCCGAAATCCTCCCGACCATTCTCCAAACTGCATGCTGAAATCCCACTCCTGCTGAAAAAAACCCTTTGCATTCCCAAGCTCCGTGAACTTCCAAAACGTGTCACAGCACTTTCAAGCTGGCCGCAAATGTTGCAGGTCGTTTCTGTAGCACTTAAATTCTGAGTGATTATAACAGGGGGAAAACATGGATGTAATAATTGCTTTTAAAATATGATTGCTGCTCGAAAGAATTATCGGGCAGGGGGGTAATTGTCTGGAGGATGGTGTGATTCAGGACTGCTGACTTCTACTCCTCACTCATTCAAAGTCACCGTGTGAGTCAGTGGAAAAGTCATTGAAACCAGCACAGTCAACAAGGTACTGACATTCATATTGAGGTTCCTAAATCAACAGTGTGGAAGATTTCAGCTCAAAGATATGGGTTTTAAAAGCAAGAGTGGGTGAAGAGAGCAGGCTATGCTGCAAGCCTGCAGCAAATACTATCCTAAACTCTGCCGCTTCAAATTCCAGCACTTTTCACCCCAGCTAAAGGCGTAACGGCACTTTGGGGAAGTCCATGACCAGTCCAAGCCGAAACAAGGTCCATATACCAGGTTCTCTGCAACAACTAAAATATTACGCTGCAAAATACATTGAATATAAAATGCAGAATAGTCATAGCACGCAAATCCCTAGTGCACAGAAGCTGCTGTCTTGCAGCTCTGCCACCAATGGCTAATTAATTCTAGGTACCGTAACGGTCGCATCACGGGTAAGCGCTATTCTTTGTGCAAGCAGCAGCTCTGTATACAAACAGTACAACACACAAACAGAAATCGCACCTTTCATTCAGAAAAGTCAGTCATCTTGAAAGCGCTGCTCGCAAGAACCGACCCAGTAACCTCAATATTAGAAAACTGAAATTCAATATTTATCGGTATGAAAGTAATAGTAAGAGGGTTGTGCAGCCAGAGAAATCGTTCGGAGAATACGCAGCTTAGCAGCTTACAAATTAGCAGGACAGTGAAAGCAGAGATCAAATGCGAGATCTCTCAAATCCACAGGAAATGACTCAAGAAACTAGATCGAGTAAAACTTTAGCTTACAAACCTCAGACACATTTGCTTCTCGCTATCGGGGCAAATACCTGCATTCACAACACAGGTACGTAAAAATACATCCAGATCATACAGTCAAGCTCTCAAGCGTTAATCAGACAGCGATTAATACCCAGTAGTCCTCAGCAGTATATGCATTATAATGGCCTTTTAATTACATGATTGCGCCCTGGGTTTTTCACGTGGCCATAACTCTCCCCTTATTCTGGTTCTGTAGGAGCCAACTGCTAAATGCCATGCTCCCCACTTCATGGGCGTCGATGCTCATGCTGACCATGGGAATTTTTGGCATGAAAGATTTGAAGGATATTAGACGGCTGTGCAATCTCCGCATCGTTTGGGAGGAAAAAAAAAAAGACATAGGATGGGTGGAAGTGTGTCAAATCATTACATCTGGTCTTTTATGGTACAGCAGCTGAAGACCTTCCTGCCGTTTCCTTGCTCCCAACCGCTTGCTCCTGCCCTGACACTTCCTTTCGCTGCCAGCTCGGCTCTGCCAAGATGTTTATCATGCCATTCTGCAAGCTGGATCCTTGAATAACTTTCCAAAATAAAGAGGTATTGGGGAGTATTCTTAGCTGGGACTATTTAGCAGATCCAGCAGTGTAACTCCCCAACGGGGGGATGTGTTAGCACAGCCAAGGGGGTGTCAAACTGTGCTTTGCAGAGGGATAAATGGGTGGGGAGGGGATGGGGAGAGAGGCAGCACCGCCATGCGAATGAGCACGCCACAGGCTGCCAAGGGGAGGGAAGCAGGCTTGTGCTCTCCCACGTTATCTGGTGTGATGGCTGAACCTCTAGCAATGACAAGTGCGTTACTATAACACTGTAATGCCACCAAAGCTGCAGATTCTGCTACCATCTCCTCCCTGGGGGTAACCTCCCATAAAGAAGACCTGAAAGCTTTCATCAGCTCTTGCCTCCATCTCTTTACTAACAGTCCGCAGATTTTTCTCCAAGTTTCCACTTCTGTTCCTGAAAAGAAAATTTACAGCACTTAGAAACTGAAACCCAACACAACACAAACACAATTTCCACCCCAAAATCTGAAGGCCCCTTCAAGACTAAATCCCACAGACTAGACTTGAAAGATAAATCGGTAAGTGGCTTCCTTAGAATCACTATCGCATGGAATCTGAATATCCCCACAGAGTTAGAGCGGCAGACAGGACATCTCCCCACCCGCAGTGGAGAAAAAGATGCTGCCGCTGAGGAAACTGGGGAGGCCATAAGGCCAGGGTGATGTGCCTGGGTGGGACAGGCGCATTTTCTTCTCCCAGGATTGCGTAGCCACAGACGACCCGATGGAGAAAGCAATCCCAAAACTCACTGCTAGTCATTCAACTTCATGGGCCGAACTGCCTTTTCAGAAGTTGGCTCCTCTCACCCCCACCTCAGTGGACCAAGCAAGATGTCACAGTGTAGTTGTGACACACAACTCGGGGGAGTGTTTAGGGTTACTACCACTAAGAGGTTCCACTCAAATATGAGGAAAAACTTCTTCACAGTGAGGGTGACGAAGCCCTGGAACAGGCTGCCCAGGGAGGTTGTGGAGTCCCCTTCTTTGGAGATTTTCAAGACCCGCCTGGATGCCGTCCTGAGTAACATGCTCTGACAAGCTCTGGGCAATCCTGCTTCAGCAGGGGAGTTGGGCTAGATGATCTCTATGGTCCCTTCCAACTCGAAAAATTCAGTGAAATTCAGTGATCGTGGCAGCAAAAACCATTCCAACTGACCTAAAAAAAAAGCTGTGCCGTGCTACCAGCGTGACTGCGCTCACCCAGCAGCGCTGCCGAGCATGGCTCCACGGGTTGACTTGAGCTCTTGTGGAGGGCGAGATGGGCTGGGAAGTATGCAAGGGCGGTGAGAAACCCAGCTGTGCGGGCAGAGGAGCCCCGTCACCTCAGGACATGGCTCCATGGGGTCAACGCTGCCTCCCTGAGCTCTTTTTCTACCAACAGGCTGTTAAGCCCCTGGCTGAGCACACGGCATCGCGCTGATCATCTACTGGAAGGTAAATCCTCCACACGGGCCTTGTCAGCCATGACAGGGAGCTGCGCCCTGGCTGGCGTGGGCCAAACCCAACCGAGCCGGGCCGGGATGGGCTGGGCTGGGCTGAACCCAGCCGAGCTGGGCAAGGTCAGGCTGAGGTGAGCTGGCCCTGGCAGGGCTGAGATGGGCTAGATAGGGCTGAGCCGGGCCTCACGGATCAGGAGGAACCGGGACTGAGCGGGCCTGTGTGAAGCTGAACCCTGGCGGGCACGCTGAGGTGAGCCGAAGCCCGAGCCGAGCCGAGCCGAAGGAAGGCGGACCGAGCCGAAGCGAGCCGAAGCCGAGCCGAATCGGACCGAACCGAGCCGAACGGCGCCGAAGCGAGGCGGGCCCAGCCGAACCTAACCGAACCGAGGCGAAGGGAGGCGGGGCGAAGCGACGCCGAGCGGCGGGGGGCGGTGGCGGCGGCCGCACCCCGGTGGCTGCGCCGCGGGGGCTCGGTGGGCCGGGCCGGGGCGGGCCGCGCCGCCGCGGGGGAGGCGCCACCGCCGGCCGCGTCCCCTCCTTCCTCCCCGCCGCCGCTCCCTCCCTCTTTCCCTCCCTCCCGCCCGCCCGGGTCCGGCGCTGCCCTGCCCGCTCCCGGCGGCCGCGGCCGCTCGGCAGCGCCGCCGCTTCCTGCCGGGGCTTTTCCCCTCCCTCTCTTCCCTCCTTCCCTCTCC
>QJSC01017047.1:110375-154286 GCA_003697955.1 Calidris pygmaea | reverse complement strand
AAGTATGATCTGGCACGATGGTAAAATGTGACATACTCTTTCTTTCAGACCTGTGCTCTGACCTTGGCTGGGTTCCCTTCCAACCTAGAAGATTCTGTGATTCTGTGATTCTGTAGTGCTTTCTGATATGCTCCAAGAGGTCTCTATATGAACCTCATTTCCTTATGAGCTAGAAGGGTTTAATCTCCTGAGAAACTAGCATGCTCTCTCTCACTGAGCATATAGCACAGCCTTGTCTGATACTAGCACCATTAGTTTTCAGCTTTTTCGTTTTTATCAGCTAGCCTCATAAAAAACACTCTCTCCCAAGGAATCATCTAATTCCATTAATTAAATGAAGGAATAAATTAAGTTGGAGGACAAAGTTTCCCCACACATGGCAGCTTCTCGATTTGCGATTAAGTGCACCTTGAAAGCACTGCAGGAGGCAAAATGAAAGCAAAATAACAGTATTAGTATGTAGTTTTCTCTTAGGGAAGCACCTTCCTCTTGCTTTACAAGAATCTTGCAGTCAGTAGCAATTAAAATATCCAACAGTAGGTGTCAATGTTGCTTACTCTTCCAAATCGTGTCTCTGGAGTGCTTTTCTAGCAGTCTTCTGTAACACTTCAGGAAGAAATGTGCTTGCAGGCCAGAAAGTTTAAGTCACCTGCTTATATCTCTAATAAAGAATTTAGGCTCACTTTCTGTCTTTTCTGTCTTTCCTTCAGCATAGTCAGTATTTATTGCAGGGGAAAATGGGCTTGAGTAGTCAGTTTAAAGATAGAAACTTAATTTCCCTGGGTCCATGTTATCTGTGTGCAGTCTCTGCAATACTCCTAGTTTTATTCAAGGGGCTTTGGGCAAAAATTGGCCTAAATTGTGTGTGGCCTTGGCATATGTCCCTTATTAATTTGCTAGAAAAGGAGATTTTTAACTATTTCTGATGTATTTAGGTTTTCCAAATCTTTCCTTTCTATTAGGCACTTTTTTGCTGCAGAGCAAACCCTGGTTTTCACGCTGGCAAGACATGAGACAAAGCAGTCACTCCAGATTATTCACTCCAGTGATAAATGGTACCTCCTGACAGCAGTTCAGCTGGTTCTCCTAACAACTGCCTGCTTTTGCTCAGAGCTCTATATACTTGATAAGCATTTTATCATGAAGATCAGAGCCATCTTATCTACTCCTTCCTAGCAGTCTACATCTAAATGCAGCCATCTCCATCCTGGACATGGTAAGCAGCTTCAGACTCCTACCCAATGCTTGATCCTTCTGGAGTTCAGCTCATGCTCCAGGGCCTGTAAAAGAGAATGTACTCCTGATGCCAGCACATGTCAATGGCCTATACCAGGACCCTGCCCAAGCTGGGCTGTGTCAAATATCAAACCTCTGGGAGCAGCAAAAAAGCAAGCAGAACAAAATCAACAACCCCTTTGTACGTAAATGCTTGCAGCAAGAAGTAACCCTTTATTTTCACTTTGCTAAAGGGGAGTGAGCTTTTGCGCCACAACCAGGACAGCATGACTCAATGGTGGCTTTATTTCTTACAAGGTCTGAGCTGTTACCTTGCCGTCTTGGCAAAAGTTTACCTGCTTGACTTGGCTTAAAATCTAAAGGAGGAGGAATCAATGAATCACCAACTGCTACTTTCAGTTGTGTTGCTTCCAATGCCCAGTCTGGGAGGTGTTAGGAGAGAACCTATTCTCCTCCTCTTCCTTTGGTTTCTGCTTTAGAGGGAGAATGGTGGAGTTTCTTCCTTTCAAAAGTGGGGTGAGGGGTATCGGGTCTGGTCATCCTGGACCTAAGGGAATGACTGGGAACACGTTTATCTTCAGCTTTAATGTTCTGTATATCCTGAGGTTGGAGTTGAGCCGGAGGCAGGGGAAGGAATAGACTCTGCAAGCTGAAACTTGATTAGAGATACATGAGCATGTTTAAGGAGACCTGTCTGGGTCTCCTATCAGGAGCTTTGGTGATATTGCTGTTCTCTCAGTGGCTTAACAGCTTTTAATAGCTGAGCTCTATTTGGGGGCTGATGACCTTCTTGGAAAACTGTCCCACTCTCTTCAGGAGTCTGACAGAGAATTAAGAAAATATGGCCACAGTGTCAGTGGCCAAACGTGCAAATCTGGCTCCACGTCCAGCTGGGTATGTATACACTGGCTCGAGTTACTGCCACTATAATCCGCTGCCTGTAAATGGAGTCCTGAAAAAGGATCCCTCCTGCCTCCCAGTCATGTAACCCATGGACATGTCCTTCACTGAGCAGCACACAGAGCTGACGGTGGCTGGTGTAATAGTATCTGTGCAAGGAGGAGGTAGCTGGAAAGCTTATGGGTCTGGCATCTGCTCAGCTGCCTGACTGAGAGCTTTGAGAGTGATTTGGGAGCTTTCCTGTTCCAAATCTCCTTCTGTTCTTCTAAACAGATCATTTGGTAGAGCTGAAAGACTCTTTTTGCTGCTGCCATGAGAACCATCCTGTGGGAAGCCCGGGCTGAAGAGCCAGCACTGCTACCTGCAGCGTAACACGGTCTATCCAGGAGCACATGATGTGCAGGAAATGTCTGGCATCTGTTCTCATTCAGATTCATGGCAAGAAATTAGGAGCTTTAAAGCTCCTCCGATTCCCTCCTCCAAAAGGTAATGACACCATGTAGGTCTCGGGCAGGGACTTGGTGCAGACAGGAGTTCAGGGCGCTTTGCCTGTCGAGGACAGCCAGGAGAGACTCATATCTCTTTGATTCTTACAACACCGGTTCATTTGTTTAAAGGTCTCTCTCTTCAAGCCTGCTTTCCCCAGTGCTAACTCCTTGTTACAAGGGCTGGATCTGTTCTGCTTCACGCCATCGTCCTCTGGCATTTGATTTCCCTTCTCTCCACAGCTCATTGAGTGGAACTAAAGAACTGCTGATTTTCAGATACCAACCATTCCCTGCCTCCCGGGGGAAATTCTTGCCTTCTGCATGTACATTCCCAGAAATATCATCTCTGACTCACTCTGATTACGAAATGCTGCAGCCATTTCCCCAGCTACTTCTACAGAGTGTCATTGTTTATTAACCTTTTGTCCCCAGGTATATTTTATAAGGACTTAGAAGGGTTCTTTTCATGAGGAATTTGATGTGGTACCGCAATTGCCGATTGCATATTCTTTCCTTACAGCACATCTTTCATCTTTCCTTACTCTCTCTTGGCACTAAACTGCTATAATTAGGCGCTGTAAACAGATCTCAAGCTTCTCTGATGTTGTGAAACACTCAAACTTGATTTCTGACCAGCCTGTTCCTCAAATAAACCTTGACTCTGCACTGCAGACATCCTACTAACATTCCCTGGTGATCAGGATTGAGGCAATGCGTTCACCAGCTCTCAGTGGTGGTGGTGAATCCTGGTGAACGGGGTGCTCACAGTGCCTAGGAATGGGCTGCAGATCCTCCCACCTCTCCTTGCATCCAGGCGTTAGTCCCCAGAATTATTTCCTGGTCTGTCGGCAAGCGAGAACAGGCCTCAAAAGGGGGCATGTGTGCATAGGATACAGATTCACAAATTGCTCGCTTGCACATAAATATCTGTGCCCAAATGCAGGTGTGTGCAGGTGGGCAAAGCGTAATGCAAGAAAGGTTATATATATGTGAATGAACATGCACATGGGTGTTATTTTAATGAAGGAAATATTGCATGAAGAGTGCTTTGTCTTAGCTGCTCTGGATTTATTTCCTTTCTCTATTTTTATGCACCTTATGTCATATGCAATTTTTTTTAAAGTCTGATCTTTTAAAAATTGGATTTATTAAAGCATATAATCTTCAAAAATCCACTTAAGATTGATAATGCATATTAGAGCCTAAACTGTTATCATCTATTATTTAATATCGGCACCAAGCATGCAGATCTTGAACTTCTCCCAGTCAGGATTCAAAGTGGCAGGTTCAATCAGGCTGCTCCATGTAACGTGACCTGTTTTCCCCATCCATCTCACCCGGACAATCCCCATTATCTGCCAGGAAAGAACCAGATGCCCTGGATTGTGAGCTGGGGCTAGCGGAGAGTATTGGCTGCTAATCCATCACCGAACGCTGCAGCCATCACCACCGGGGCCCTGATGTACGGCCATCGTCTTGCATTTGCATCCAGCCTTCGTGAGGTCTCGTCATTACCGGTAATTTACAGCAGGGCTACAGGAACTTCCTTTTGGGCTTGTCCTTTTTCCTCTGAACCCTTCAGAGGACGTTTTGCCCCTACAACAGCATCCCAGCTCATCTAATTACTTACTAAGCTCTTTTTCTGGTTAGCCGACATCTGCCCATTTCCAATTAATCCTTGTTCACAAGCTCAATAACCTGAGCCATCTGTATAGGTAAGAGAGATAAGCTTCCCATTAAACATTTACAGGACATAACAAGAGAGTATTGAAGCAACTGTTGCTGAGACAACCCAGGCGGGTGTCTGACCCTGTGCCTCTAACTGCCACCCTACAATCCAGCGAGAAAAATATACGGGTCTAAAAATGTACGTATGTGGCCCATCACGCACCCCCAAAAGGGTACGTGCTCCTCTCGCTTACGTCCATGAACGGTCTCCCTACGATAGCATGGGAAAGGCTTTTAAAATAATTAAGTAGCATTTTGGGCCCAAGAAGTTCTAGCAACTAAATAGCCTTTAAATAAAACATTCACTCCTTGAGCAGCGGCTCTAGATGCCCTTTAACCTCAAATGCTTAAAAATAGCCCAGAAGTCAGTCTGACCCCCCGTTCAGCTTTCCTGAACAGGGTGAAACACGTCCTTAATTCGAGCAGAGTGATTATCTTTGTCCTCATGCTTCACCAGTTACTGGCCTTGTTTTAAAAGAACAGTTCTGTTTCAAAATCTTGCTAGGATGGGGTTTTATCTCGCAGAATGCCTCCCTCCGTTCCTTTTTCCCATCCAAGGGTTCCACCTCTGGGGCAGCCCAGAGAAAAAGAGCTTTTGCCAGTAGATCCCATTCCTTCAACAGCGATTCGTGCCAACAGAGGGGCAAAGTCTTGCCTAAAGACCTTTACGAAAACGAAGGAGTCTCAGGAATGAAGCCAGGGCATTGACAACTTTTCAAGCGTATCTCAAGCTCCGGGGTGAGGGTTGGCAGATAATCGCTTTTTAAGGGTGTAAAGAGTTTATGGGGTCACAAAAGGGGAGACTGTGACTCTGCTGCTCCCCCAGGGCCGAGGCGAAGGACAAGGCGCCCGAGCAGGAAGCTTCTAGGCTGGGAGTGAACTCCTCCAAGGCTTGGGGGGACCAGGGGAACCTCGGGGGACCAGGGAGACCTCGGTGGTACAAGCAGGGCGCTGGCCCTTTGCCGGTAATTCCCCCGCGGAGCCACCGGGAGGCGCCACCGGCCCCGCCACCGGCCCCGCCGCCCCGGGTACCCCCCCGCCGTGCGGCCCCGCAATCGGATCCGCGCCCTGCCAACCGATCCCTGCTGCCAGCTGGCCTGGCGCAAAATCGAGGGCAGGCGACATGCTGGGCAGGGACATCTAGGACACCAACGTCGAGGGTGTGTGCGCATCGAGGGCACGAACATCCAGGGCACGAACATCGAGGGTACACACATCGAGGGTGTGCACACATTGAGAGCACGAACATCCAGGGCACGAACATCCCGGGTGCGCACACATCGAGGGTGCACACATCGAGGATGTGAACATCCAAGGGTGTACACACATAGAGGGTGCACACATCGAGGGTGTGCACACGTCGAGGCTGTGAACATCAAGGGTGTACACACATCAAGGGTGCACACATCGAGGGCACACACACATTGAGAGTATTCACATTGTGGTCTTCAGCCCCTCCGCAGCAGCAGCGCGGATACCCCCATGCTGGCTGGCAAGTTGCTGCTCCTTGTATACTCAGTTTGGAGATGGTCTGGGAGGGAGAGGTGATCTGGTCTCCACCTCCACGTGGGGTCTGAGATGCTGGCAAAATGCACAGGCACCCTTGAAAGAGCGCTTAATTCTGTTAGCTAACGGCTACAGCAGGCTCCTGTCCCCAGTGCAGACCAGTCAAGATCTTTTTTCCCTCCGACAGTGTAGGCCGTCAGCGTGGTTATCTCACGGCTCAGAGCTTCAATTGCAAGGGAAGGTGGCTGACCCTTGCTGGGGGACGCTGCCCGCTTTGTGTGCCTGCTCTGCTCTTTGGAGCGGGCTGCTGAGCAGCAGAGCCCTGCAGCTGCTCTCGGCAAGTCATGGGAGAATCTCTGTGTGTCCTGGGGACAGGAGACTGGCCGCTTTGTCAGGGTACGTTGCTTCCAGCTTGGTAGGCTCTCGACTTTTGTTGACGACGTAGGAGTTGTACTTTAGTCCAGGAACTGAAACACCTAGAGCCTGCTGTCTGCCTGCTCGTATCTAAAGACAACCTGAATTTCACAAGCGCCGGCTGGTGTCACTCAGAGCAGATTCAGCAAATAATTCTGAATATTGCAGACATGAGAGAAGCCCCAGGTAGGCCGAGGACCGTGGCTAACTTGAAAGCGGTAAAAGTGAAATTCATCAAAGAAGCTACCAATTACTGACTTCACTCAGGGACATGCTGCAGGGAAGGAAGCACTGGGTTCCTAGCGTGTGAATGCATTTCTGCTCAGCGCTTGCACGCTGGCTGGCCTGCTCAGTGGGGCGTGGGAGTGGGGAAGCTGGAGTAAGGGCATTGTATCCGAGATTAATCTCGTGTTCCTATCTTTCGGTGTGGGGACTCTCCTGGGGCTGATCTAGGGCAGTGAGAGCCTTGAAAGGCTGCCAGGTTTGTTTTTGGGGGGGGTGGAGGAGGAAGTGGAAGTAGAAGCGTCTGTGTAATAGTCTCTTGGAACAGCAATCATTGATCGGACACGGTGAGGGGGAGTGTGAAGGGGCTTCCCTTCAGTTTGCTGACTCCTTATTTTACCCGCAGGGAAATGAACACATCCTTGTCCCATCCGTAGCTGGGACACAGCCACCTCTTTGCGCAGAGCTGAGCTGCTCTCCGTGCCTCTCTTCCTTTCCTTCCTCCCTCACAGGCTGGACACAGTCATCCTTCCAAACATCCAGGCACCCCCAACGCGCTTCTCACCGGGAGCCCTTTGTTGTCACGCCAATCTCTATAAAAACCTTAAAATCTGCCGGTGCCCACCACAACACCACAACCCCTGGCACTCCTGGCAGTGACACAGCAGGCTCCCGAGGCTGGTATCATGCTTTTGTTAGCAGGGGAAGCAGCCTTTGGGCTTTCCTTCTTTGGAAGCATGGCTCTGCTCCACATCCCCGCTCGGCTCTGCCCTCCGTGCGGAGGCTTTAACCGTGCTGTGCGGCTGTCTCCTACGTCACATGTTTTTAAGAAGCTCTTGCCAGCTTCCTGCTGAGGAGCTGATCCTGCTGACGTCTGCAGAGCGGGGCCACGTCAGACACGGCCGGGAAGGGAAATACAGTCCTTTTTTGGGTGCAGACTAGAGCAAAGTCTATTGGCCCCAGCAGAGAGGAGGGCTGAGATTCAGGAACAGCTGGGCTCTGTCAGTAATTTAGCACTAAGAGCTTAAACAATACCCAGGATAAACACGCTCCAGGACTGGCAGACCTCCCTCTTTTTCTCAGCTAAGCACAATATTTTCCTTTCTCTTTTAAAAATTTCACTGCTGATAATTAATTTGAGTGGAATGCTGTTCCAGAGTTATATTTAGATTTTCTTCTCCAAAGGCACTCCCCCATTCCAACCTCTCTGATGCAGCTGTATCGCTCTGCTTTTTGAAATGGAAACCATCATTTGCCTTCCACAAAATTTAGCAGTTTCATATCCCGAGGCAGCACCTGACCTGGGGCACTTTTGGGAGTTCAAAAAGGCTGTGTTTGTGAAAAAAGAGAACTAGGGGAGCAAAGCAGAACCACTCGATACCTCCAGCTTCATTCTGGGGGTTTTCAAGTGCCTGGAAAAGGGGGGATAAAACAGCCCTGGATCAGAGCATGTTTGAAGTGGCGTGTTATTCAGAGTAAGTTATATATATGCGCACGTATTTGGAAATTTGGACATTTTTCAAGTCTTTAAGATAGGCTTAAGTCAAATCCCCACCTGACTGCTTCTCAGCTCCTGGGAAAACCCCAAGCGAGACGCAGAATCCATGGCAGGGCACCTTTCCCTTGCACACACGTCCTACCTGCCTGGCAAGGCTTTGCTTTCTCTGCCTTCCCTGCAGCTCTGCCGTGGCTCTACGCTGCAAAGTTCCTCCTTTCATGTGGGTGGTTGTGAGATAAGATAGCTCTATTCTGTGCCTACGTGGCGTGGCTTTAAAAAAAAAAATAAAAAAAGATCAGGCTAACAGGGTTACAGAGCTGTGAGGAGGAGCTCGTTAATCTGAGAACAGCTTTCTACCCTTGCATAAACAGCCCCAAATGAAGGACAATTCCGGTGCTGCCATTGTGGGTCACGCTGCTCAGCTGTAAAGTCCCTGTGCCCCCCCTCCCCAGCCCGGCCTGACCCCCAGGGCCTCCCAGGGCTCTGGTTTAAGGAGTGTTTTGGCCATAAGTGAGGGTCACACCCAGGGCTCTAATCTTATCGAGCAGCGGTGGAAACCTGCTCAGCAGGGTCATAGAGCAAGGGAGATGCAAAGTGGGTCCATGGGGAACACTGCTGGTTTTCTCACGTTGGTCAAGACGTGGTCAGAAGCTCTTCTATCCCGTGTGTGATGTCTTTCTTTGCATAGTTACAGCTGCATAAAGTGTAATTAGGCAGCCCTATATAATTAAGACAATTATGTAAGGTAAGCACCCCACAGAGTAATTGTGGCCAATTTTTAGCATACCCAGGGGCACTTATAGGGCTCAAGGTGGCCCTTCAAATGATTTACCTGCTCACATGTCTCTAAAGCACTCATCTTAGGTGTGTCTTAGGTGACATCTTTGAAGTGGACATTATTGTTCTGCTTCTGTTGAGAAAGAACTGCCTAAGAAGATGTAGTCTTTTCTATTTTTTCCTTCTGCAAAAAAAAAAAAAAGGAGTTTCGTATCTTGTTTCTGTTCTGAAGCAGATTGAAACTGAGACGCTGGATGTGAGCGACCCAGATTCAGTCGTGACCCACTAGAAGAAGGGCTTGACTTCCAGAGCTGTCACCCCACAGGGGCAACGTGGGTTGCTCTAGACAGAGCAACTGCTTCCTCTCGCTTCCTCTCTTGCTTTTTGATGAGAAATTCCAGCCTGGTTCTGAGAATCCTTCCCAACAAAATGGTGCTGATGTGAAAAAACAACTTCCTTGCAGGGTTTTGCTTGTAGTGGAAGGATATGTCAGTTCTCCTGCAAACACCATGAGATTCCTCCTTGAGATCCTGTTCTTTTGAGACAAAAGGCAGCTCTCTGCTTTCTTCTACCTTTTTACTGGGTTCCTGAAAGCCATCCTGTCCCTTCCCTGCATGAAGATTGACCTCTGCTTAAGCAGCAAAATGCCTGAGGCAAGCCATATCCTAATCTGTCTCAGCTCTAAATCTGGAGTCACTCCGTCCTCTTCCAGAGAAATACAAGTCAGTATCAGGCTACGATAACCGAACGTCAGCACGATCCTGATGCAGAAGGCAGAGAGTCACCTGAGCGCTGGGAAGGACAGTGTTAAGATCCAGAGGCTGTAGGAAGTGGTAAATTGGAAAAAAATGTGCCATTGCCCACCCCCACTGGGCAGGAAGAGCCTTTTTTGCTGTGTGCTGGCCCTGCTTGGAGGAGGGGGCATCTTGTCTTGGAGTCAGCCGAGCTGCCCACAGGGCACCAGTTTGCCGGTTGGGTGGACCAGTTCCTCCTCTGGCTTTGCCAGCTGCACATGCGGGTACATCTGGGATGTTTTCTAATGCGTACGGTCCAGTTTGCGCAGAGCTCGGGCCTTCCCTTTCTGAAAATGAAGCTGAGAGAGCTCCGTGAACCAGCCCTGGGACACAGTGGGGTGTGAGGAAAAGCTGAATATCGACCTGTGGTGCAACAACACCCCCCTCCCTCTGGCTCACCGGGCCTAGGGGGCTGTTGTGCTCGTGTCCTTCCAAGGGAGCTCCAGGAGAATCAGTGAATTTAATTATTTTGGTAGCTTCTAAGACGTCTAAAATCCCAGTGGGTCTTCTACCTTCTCCCTGCCCCAAAACATACTCAACGTTCAAAACTGAAATTTGATTTTATTCTTTTTCTTTGCTGCTTTTAGCTGACATATGTGTTTTAGACTGATGGATCTATAGAGCCAGTTCGTGTTTTCAGTTTTCTTCTTAGCAATAACCTCTTCTTAAATTGAAAGCTCACCCCTCGCAGGAGGGAAAGAAAAGCTTCAAACATGAGAAAACTTGTGATGAGATCTCGAGCGCTGGCAACTTTGAGCTGGAATTTCTAATGGTGGAACAGGACAGTTTGAGCACAATGTAGCCTTGCTAGAAAGAGGGAAAACAGCCATTTATGGCAGACAAATGTGTACAATTGCCACGCAAGGGCCCTCCTGGGCTCTGGAGCAGGCAGGGTGAAGGGTGCATGAGTTATTATTAGCTGCTTTGTGTGGTAAAGAGGCCCTTCAGTTGCCTGGTTGCCGCAAAAGCTGCTTCACTCAGGAGTGCTCTTGAGAATGAGGGAGTGGAAGGCAGGAATTTGAGACCCTTTTAAGGTCTGTTTACTCTTCCAGCCTCCGCAGATTTCAAGGGCATGTATATGAGGCAAATCTGAAATGGTTATCACGGTGAGAGCTGCAGGCACGGGAGGGAGCGGAGATCCCTGGAACCCTGTCAACCAGGAGTAAAGACTCACATGGGAACATTTTCTTGCTCCACTTGGCCATTTCCATCCTGAGTGTCCGTGATCTGGGTTGAGAATGGCTCCTCCATGGGGACCATAAGAAAACAGTCCTGGATCTCGTGTTTTCTGTGGGGAGACCTTCAAGCATTCATACTCTTTCTAGCAGGGGGTTGCCTCACAGCTATGTTCCCAGCTCCTTCCACTTATCAGAAATGCACCTTTTCAGGTTCCTAAGTCTCCAGGTGCTTTTATAAAGGGAAGTGAGCCTCCATGTGCATCAGGAAACTGAGAAAAAGTGAGTTGCTTTTGCAAATAAAGAACCGGCAGGTGCCAGCAGCGGGATTGACCCCATCGTGCTTGTTCAGCTGCTTTTCGGGCCAGCTGGGAGGAATGCAACCCTAAGCACATACAGCAGAGCTGGACAGTAAGGGATGCCAGCCTGGCTGTGATGGGTAGCAGGGATGTAGTTGGCTTTTGGACTCTTGTGAGCCTCCAAGAGTCTGCATCAAAGTGGAAAACCTTGATAGATGTCCACAGAGTCCCATGCTGGAGGTCACAGAAGCATGTGAGCTACAACTCTTGTTTTACACTGCTGTAACGTCTCTGATGCTGAGATCCAGACTTCCCAAACACTGGTGATCTCAGACACTGTTCTGGGCAGCTCTTTAATGAATATTAACTTTTAAATCTTGGGTTACCCAAGAAGATTTCACATCCAGACCTGAGTGTGGTCCGGGCGAGCAGACAGCTAGATGTAGGCAGAAGACCTCAGCCTCTGCGTGGCTCTGGCACAGCAGAGGGGGCTCATCTGGTACCAGCGCAGCTGGAGATGCTGCCAACAAAAGATGTATGACCTGGTGCTTAGGAGTCTGAGTTTTGGGGGGCCATCTCAGTTCAATTCCTGGCTCCATCACAAACCGCTGGCCTGCCCCAGGGCTGCCATTCTGCTTTCCCGTGACTCAGTTTACCTTCTGGGGAAATAGGGAAGAAATAGCACCCTACTTTGTGGGCTAATTTTAGGGATAGCTAAATTAAAGACATTTCAGTCTTGGAAGCCTTGGGGTATCCCGTGCCAGTGGGGAGGAGTTGCTGAGTTGAGGGGACCACAGTCCCCAGCAGGATGGTGCTGGCTGTGCAGGGAAGCATCAGGATGCATCCTGCTCTAACAGAGGGGCTCCAGTCCTTCCCTGGCACCTCTGTCTCCTTCCCTGGCCCCTCTGTCTCCTTCCCTGGCCCGTGCTGATGTCTCAGCTGCTGGCAGCTCGGGTTGTGCTTTCCCAGCTGTGAGGAGGGTTTCCTGACAGAATTCCCGTGTATAATTCACTCAGCACGGCCCCAGCCAAGGCTCAGTACAGGAAGGGGAAAGTGGGTTATTGTTATTGTTTTTCCAAACCTCCTTTTGTTTTCTAAGGAATGTGGCTGCAAAGCCCTGGCTGCCACAGGCTCTCTTGAGAGTCCTTCTTTGAGGGTAGGTCTTCCTCAGGGCTGCTGTGCCCAACGGGGGAATTACAGCAGCAGTGAGCTGCACGTTGTTTATTTTACGACCAAGTAGGTATTCCCCTTGTGACACAGCTCACCCCCCTCTCCATCCTCCCACACGCTGTGGCTGTCAGTGATCTTCAGTCTTTCCTTTTCCTCTGTCACCTCGTGGGGAGCGATGTCCATGTGCTGGATTTCCAGTCGTTGTTCTTGGCGTGTCTCAGCCTCTGTCTTTGCTTTTTTGGTGCCTGCTCAAATTCCAGAGGTGCAGAGAGATCCCAGACGGCTTCACTGACCTCCCCATGGGAGACAGGGACATAGCTCTCTGGGGTGGGAGTGGGACCATCCCTGCCATTACTGGTGGGTGGGGTGGGGCAGGGCTGGGGTATAACTGGGCTCCCAAAAGCATTAATTATAGCGTGAGCTGATGATGAGGACAATCAGTCCGAGGAGCTCTGGGGAGCGCTGGTCAGCAGGGGTGGACTGAACCAACCTGGTGGCTGGTCTCTCAGGATGATCTATGCTCTAGCAGAGTCCTTGGGGTCAGGTCTTTGGCTATCACATCCCTGGCACGCCTCAGGGCAGCCTCCTGGAGACCATTTCCAGGATACTGAAGTTATGTTTAGCTTAAGCAGGTTTAAATGTGCTGGTTTCATTCCAAACCTTGGAACGAAGCTTCATGAAGCGCCTGGGTTTTCTTTAAAGCGAGACCAAAGTCCCGAGCAGAAATTGAGCAATAGATCAAGGCCTTGGACAGGCACCAAGATCTGACCTGAAAAGGGCTCAGGAATCCAGCCCCCACCTCCTCTCCTCAAATGTACACAGATAAAATCACGGGTCTCTTAATTCCTCTAAATACGAGTCAAAAAATGCCCCCAGAGATTCTGCTACAGCCTTGGTTGTTGCTGAAATGCAGAAATATGAAGAGAGAGCTTTTGTGCTGCTCCTGTTCTGCTCTAACCTGAAATTTGGGATCCAAACCCAGATGAACTCTGTGTGCAATCCAAAGCCATGCCCAAACCCAGATTTTTGAGTAAATGACCCCTACTTTAATAACTAACCAACTCCCTCCCTCCCTGCTTGCACACACCCCGGCAGCACAGGGCGAGTTCCAGCTCTGAAGCCAGGTACCTCTTTGGCTCCAGCCCCCCTGACTTTCTTGGCTAAAAGACCTTTCTGTGGGCCTTCTGCAAGAGGCAGAGCGAAGAAAACCACATCTGCTTCCTCTGCTGGAGGCTGCCAGACAGCAAGCGCACGCGGGAATGCCGATTCGGAGTCTGTCTTTGCTCTGATGCTCAACTGGCCTTTGGTGTCAGCTCCAGAGGAGCTGTGTCCTGCTTCGGGAGAGGGTGCTGGGCGCGTGTAAAACTGCAGAGAGTGAGGAGGTTTGCAAAGCACTGGAGGGTGGATGAGTGTGGTACACCCTGCGCCTGCCCCCCCCTGCCCAGGTGCAGCACCCCACTGAAAAACAATTAGCCGGCTTTGCCAGGGAGGGCCAGGAATCCTTGGGAACAGCCTAGAGCAGTCCTGCAGAGTCCACCTGTGACCCAGGAGGTATCTCTCCAAGCAGGGATCAGCCTGCCTCTTGGGAAAGGGCACCACCCAGATCTAAGCTCTTGTAGGGTGTTGCCCTGCTTTATCTGGCCCGTCTTTGTGCACTAATTGATGTTTGCAGGGCTTGGGAGGTGTGCTGGGCTCTGGGAAGCAATGGCTTCTTTCATATTTGTGGGTGTAGCCTGAGAAGAACCCCAAGGACCTTCTCCCAGTGTCCCTTCTCTCTCACGCTGGAGCCTGGACCATCCACATGCTACAGTTCTCACTGGCTCTAAGACTAAAGTCCCCCCATGGATTTGGAGTCTGGGCATATAGAGGGCACAGGGAGAGGGATGGATTGGGCAGAGCTTTGTCTGTAGAGCAGCTATGGATTATGCCTGACATAATCCGTGCTGGGGAGTTGAGCCGGGGACCAAGAAGAGGGCTGGTGGGGAGGGAGAGCAGGGCAAGCCGGGTCCATATGGCCAGGTCCATAGCCTATGATGGAAATGAGATTCTGGAGTTAGCCTTAACCAAGTCAGTTTGCCATAAATGAGACTGTGCTCTAAGTGTTTTGGCCTACTCCGAATCTGGAAGCCCTAGAGCTCCTTGTCTTCTCTTTTGTTAAGCAGCACCTGCCACACTAAGGCTTTGAAGTCTCTATGGGACTTGAGCTCTTGTGGGAAAACAGAATTTCCCAGAAAGATCCAATTTTCTGTTTGACCCTACATCCTATAAAAACACCCAAGTGAAGGATGCTGTGGCAGTAGCTCAGGTCTCTGGTGCTGTAATAGAAAATTGCTTTAATCTGTAACCATCTCCTGCTCTTCTCCTCTAAAGTGTGGTTAAATCAACTGCTCTTCACAGGCTCTCAAAAAAACACGTTTAAGCCCAGCAGAGATCCCCACTCAGCGCCGAGATATCAGGCGGCTCTGAACAGGGTCAGGAAATTCACTTACCAGCTGCTACAGCAACAGTGCCTTTGGTGCTCTTGCCCTTATTTTTGTGCCGATGATTGGGGTTGCCATGGCGCCGCAACACACGTTACCCTGCATTAATGCTTTATAAGCAATAAACTCAGATTTCGGCAATGTGCTGCTTTGGCAGCTCGTCACAGCGCTGCTCCCTGCCTGAGCTGGAGTTTGGCAGACAAGTCACATTCTCGCCACCTAAAAAATCCTGTCTTGTGGTTTCAGCCAGAGGGCTGTTGTGGTGTTGTTTTTTTTAACTTCTCATTTCTAAGAAAAGAAAAATCCCTTTTTCGTAGCATGGCTGCATGTCAGCAAAGTGTGAAATCCCTATATATAACCCTCCAGCCTCCCTTAGAAGGAAAGGGGTGAGATGGACCCGAGGAGGGAGGTTTGCCTGAAAAGCGCTGGCTGGGGGGGAGGAATTCTGGCCCCCTACCCCGCCAGGCTGCAGCACCAGCGCAGCTCATGGTTTCTTGCCTCTGCTTTGTGGCTTGGAACAAGACACGGCACCTCTTGGGCTCAGTTCCCTGCTGTGCTGGCTGCCCGTCTCTCCCAAGTTAGAGCAGAACCCCTCAGCTCGTGTGGTTGTTCGTGTGTGTCGTCGTGGTGCTGAGGAGGATTTGGCCCCGGGTGTCCTGTGTTATCGGTGGGTTTGTCACCAGGGTTAGTGGTGGGTTTACCTGTCCCAGGTTGTGGGGAGGGAAATCATGTTTGACTGGAGCTGTGATTTATTTGGGGACTTTCTAGAGGGGGGGAGGAGCAGAGCTTGGGTAGGCAGGCACACCCCGGGGTGCTGCGATAGGGGAGAATTGCCAAGGGGCAATTAGCCTCTGTGCACATCTGTGTCTCACACGTGCTGTTGACCTTGTGCTGGAGGCGAGGACTGGGAGAAGTTGTCATCTCCAAGGGCTGGTGAAGGGCAGAAGGGGTCGAGCGGGATAAGGGGCTTGTCCAGGGGCACATCTGACTGCAGTGCCTTGCTCCTGGAGTCCTGCTCCATTTCTGAGATAGAGACAGGGCTCTGGACTCTTTTTACCTCCTAAACTAAACAAGCCTGTTCCAGGCTTCACAGCTGACAATTTTCTCTGGACCTGCCTGTGCAAACACCTCCATCCCCACACTGCTCTGGGTCTGCTGCCTTGGGGAGCGCTCCTCTGGACCTTTTCTATTGTCCCCTTTCTACCCTCTTGAGCTTTGTTCAACAGGAACAGAGATAGGCATCCTGCAGAGAGGATGTGGAAAAAAACAAAACAATAACCAAATACAGAGAACAGGAAACCGTCTCTGAAATCAGCGTGAGGTCACCTACACACCTTCCCCAACAGCTTCATGAGGAACTGTAGTCTGAGGCTTCATCTCTGGCTGATATAATATTGAGCCTTGAACAAATATCTTCTTACAAAAGAGGCTGTCAACATGGGTTCAGCAAGAAGCTACCAAGGCCAAGGAGAAAACCCCAGAGTGCACTCAAGGCAGCTGGAGCCAGCGAGCGCTCAGCACCATTGGAAAACTAGGTCCAAAGTCCTAAGGAGTTTGAAGAAAAAGCAATTCTCTCCACTTGTGGCTCCCTTGAGTACAGCAATGTTTGCTTCCTAAAATACTTCTGAACAGATGTGACATTCGCAGTGGGTCAGATACGTTGTTTTCCATGAGGAAACATGGCATGCAGGAAGGAAAGTGGAGCAGAGGGAGGCTGTTCTGTGAAAGACATCTCCTAGGAACTCCGTGATCCCTTGCTGAAGTCCTGGGCTTGGGCTACAAAAGCCACCGTGTCCAAATACTGCAGGGAAGAGCATCCAGCTCTTGGTCCATGTACAAATCCATCCAGAAGCAGAGGGGAATATCTAAAGGTTCCTGATAATCTACAAATGAAACTGCCCGGACATGCCCAGTATGCGTCCTGACATGTCCTGTCCACAAATCCCAAGGCACCGGAGCTGTCGTGGGGGGTCAGGTTGCTGGTGACACAGAGGGAACAAAGGACCGAGCTGACAAAAGAGTCGGGCACCAAAAATAGGTGATGAGATGCTTAGCAAAGCCCAGCACCATGGAGTCATGCGGGATGATAAGCTTCTAGGAGCTTGGCCTACCTAAGAAGATGCTACGTGCTTGTCCCAACTGTGGTCTAGTCTGCCAGGAATCGCTACGTGCCGTAAAACATGGCCTGATCTAGCAGCTAACAGGTTAAAAAGGCTTTGTTTTCTGTCCATGGCCTCCCTCTCCCCCCCCTCAGTCGCATTTCACACGGTTCAGTCACAGTCTTATTTCACAACTTGTGTGTTTTGAAAGGACTTATTAGCTCTAAGTGTAGGCTGGGCTTAAGGCTCTTGCTTTATTGTTTACTCTGCCTGCTAGGCCTGTTTCTGGGGTCAGACCTGGGTTACCAATTACAGCTGTGATTAAACATACTGGCCCAGCTTACCCCTGGGCTTTTTTCCCCTCAAATTCCCAGTGATTGTGCTTAACTGGTGTTAGCAACCAGGTGGCTGCTGGCACTGCCGGTCACAATTGTCTGTGCCTTCTCCGGCAGAGCCAGACAATGAGATTTGAACCGGGCCAATACATCTATTATTTTTACAGTTCAGAACTGTTCCCAGAGACTTTTGTTTAAATTATTTTTTTTTTTCTTAATGTAACAAAGGCCAGCCCTCGGCTTCCCAATCTACAGAGATGACCTTCAAAATCCTTCTCCGATGCTAGGGTAATTGGGGGGGACCCACCCCAGAGAAGTGACAGCCAATTTAGCAATCCGTGGGACTTGTCTAATGGGGAGGATTTGAATGTTAATTCCATGTAACTATTTTACTGCTGATAACAGGGGGTGCAGATTCACACTGGGGCTGGTTGACTGGCAGCTGACTCTAATGGTGTTCGAGGACAGCCTGAAATTCGTTTTTGTGTTTCACGCCTTATGAACTTCAGCCCAGCAGACTAAAAAAAGGTGTCCTCACCCCCCAAAAAACACAGTGTAGCGTGGGAACAGTTGCCTTTTAGGTGTACATAAAACACCCCGAGTTGCTGACTCTTGAAAAGCCTAACTCTGTGTGAGCAGCTGGGTCTGTCCCTGCCGAGTTTTAACCCTTGATTGAAAGCCAAATGTTCCCTTTTTATTGTAAAAATTTCCAGCTCAACTGGTTTTCAACCTCATTTGGATAAACAGGGCCACAGTGTTTGAAAGCCTATCTGAACTTCGAATTCCTGTCAAACCAGTTACAAATCTAGCCTGGCCAATTGCTATGGAGAGGTTTATTGTTTTTTGTTTTTTGTTGTTTTTTTTTTAAATTGAAATCTAAATGCTCTCAGCCATTTCCAGCTAAACACAGGGCGGAAACTAATCTAGCCAGAGCGGCATTAAAAACAGCTCTAACTTCTCTTTTTAAAATGAATTTTATTTTCTAATTGTTTGTTTACTCTGTAACTCCTCAAAGCAATTTGAAAGCACGTATTAAGTCTTATGCCCTGTCTTTAAGACTGCAGTCGTCTTGTAACAGGGCCAGAAATTATGGGCACGTAACCCGCTTAGAGGTCCTTGAGCTCCACAGGAAATCTCTTATTGGAAGGGCTTAACGAAGACAATCTGATTTGGGAGCCCAGGGCCTGTGTCAGACCATCTGAACAACCCTAAGCTGCGCGAAGGGAGCCTTTAGAGTCTTGATGATTAAGAATAAATGGAGGATCTGAATTTGGAGAATGGTGCCACCACTTACTTCATCCACTTGCGGAGCAGGGGGGACCAGGGGAACCTGCTCGCCAAGGTTAGATCATCAGCAGCACTTAACGAACACTGTTAGCCCTAATGGCAAATAAACCCCAGCTTGCTATTAGTGCTATTCTTGGCAGGCTGGAGGACAGAGAACCTCTTGCTACAATGATTGTCCAGTGACTCAGGCCTGGATGATACCTTTTTAGTGTGATCCTTTTGTTGGATGGGGGAAACAAGCCCTTTTCCCTCCTCTCAGCTTGTCCAATTTGATGGCAAACTCTGCTCTGGCCTCCTGTGCTTTGCTACAGTAGAAAAAATGAGGGTTTATTTTTGCTTTGCCTTTTACTGATGTTACTTGTAACAAAGGTGTATCTCCTACCAGGATGCTTCCTAATTTTCTGCTGACGATGACTGTACCCACGCGCGGCGAGCGTGTCTGTGAGCTGACAATACAGGTGTGTTTAAAGTAATGGAGCCGTGTGTGGACAGGCTCGCGCCGGGTGTTTATGCAGCCTCTTCCAGGGGCCTCTGGCTCCTGCTACAGTATAAATAACACCCCCCCCACCCCGTTGTGCTGCGCTCGGGGTTTCACAGGCACCCATGTGCTCTTTCATGTGTGTTGCTGACTTAAAAAAAAAAAAAAAGGCCTTAAACTTTAATCCTTGGGTTTATTTCAAGGCTTACAAAGGCAAATCTGGTTTATAGCAAGAGATTTGCTTGATTCCTTGTGCTCTGCGGATGAATGGAGGAGCAGATGGAGCAGGGAGGGGAGGACTCGGGGACCCCTTGGCTCTATCTTCTTGCTTGCTTGACCCTATTTCTGTGCCTGCTGCCCAAAGCGCTTTCTTTTAAGCTGTGCAGAACACGAAACAGGGTCAGTGCAGATTGCAGACCTCTGCTCGGGCAGGATGTTACGTCCACCCCTTCCTATAACTTTCAAAGCTATTTTCTTCCTCTTTGCTCTGGCTTTTTGGTTACACGTTGCTACGTAGGAAGGTGTGAAATCCCATGCACAGTGTGTGCACGTAGGAATGCCAGAGGGGCAAATAAAACGAGCTGCAGGCTCTGGAAGCAAAAGGCCTCCAAAAATCCCATTACACCCTTGAGTCATGGGGAACAATTGGAGTTTTGAGCCCCGTTGAATAAAGAGGCGCTGGAAACCCTCCCCCCCGACCTCCGGCACGAAATCCCCTCTGTTGAAGGGGGCAGGCGGGATGGTGCCCTCGCTACCCCTTGCCAAGAGCAGCGCCCAGATGGGCCAGGACCCCGAGCGGTCCGATGAAGAGCCGTGAGAAGGCGGGTGGGGGCTGGCAGGCTGCGTGCTGACGGACGCACGCTCCTCCTTATCAATGGGAGCGCCGCGGCGAAAGCGCTGTGCCAGCACGGGGAGCGGCTCTGTGGGAACCGGCGGTGGCTCAGCCTCCGCGGGGCTGCTCCTCGGGCAGAGGCAAACCCCAGATGATCTAATTCCCTGCCTCGGTTTTCTCCAGCTGCACCCACTTGCTTGCGGAGATGCCAAATGAGGCCCCGGCCATAGGAGGAGAACGCCTTTTTCGCTGGGGATCACATCAGAGCTGTGGCTTCTGATCCTCCCCCGGTGCACGCCAAGGGAGGCATCTGGGGCCGCCAGACAATGGCTCGAAACAATCCCGCTCCTCTGCCAGGGAATATTCATTCAGAAATCCCATCCTGTTTTGATACTAGCTCTCTCATGGTTGATCAAAGCGAAGGCAAGAAAAGAGCTTGGCCTCCTACTGTTGCTTTAGCTTCGGGCCAGTTTCAGCAGAAGCTGGGCGAGTGCCTTTATCCTGGCCAGCGTGGCTGGCAGCTGGGCCAGCTGGTGCAGGTCCCTGTTTTGTAGTGGCTTTAAGGTGCCGTCTGCATCTCACGAAGCATCAGGGCCCTGCACCGCTTGCTCCGGTTCTCCTCTCCCCTCCTGCTGGGCTGGACGGAGGCAACCCAGGACGCTTGGTTCTGCTCCATGCTTGCCTTGGCTTGTTCTCCCTGCTCCGTGATCCGACACGTCCCCTGCGCTGAGGCCACCTCCTCCTGCATCCCGCTTTTCTTCCAGCCTGGCTTTTGGCTGGAGGGAGGCATCGGGTCCTGGGGTGTCTGCCCTCGCTCCTCACCTCAAACCCTCCTCAGGCAGTGACACAAAAGTGGTTATTGTCACATCCCCCCTCACCTCCCTCACTGGTCTATGGCAGTGCAGGTGTTGGTGAGTTCTCCCTGCACGCTCTAGGGATCTCTGGAAAGGATCTGGCCTTCTCCAGGGAACAAGGATCTGTGATGTGTCTTGGAGAAGGCTGTTTGGTGATGGAAACCTGCCGGGGAGGGGAGACCCCATGTGCAGGGGGGGACAGAGCCCATCTAGCTGTGAAGGCGGGAGGGATGGAAGGGCTGGACGCCGGGGATGGGTCACTGCTGCAGCCAGCACCGGGTGACTTGTCGGTGTCATTCCAGGTCAGCAGAAAGGCTGCTCTGACGATGCCCATCCAGCACCCGGCGCCCGTGCAGAAGCGCAGAGGACCCCAGGGCCCTATGGCTGTTGGGGACACATCCCTCAGAAGGCTGGAGCACCTCTCCTATGAGGACAGGCTGAGAGAGCTGGGGATGTTCAGCCTGGAGAAGAGAAGGCTCCAGGGAGACCTTATAGTGGCCTTCCAATATCTGAAGGGGCTCCAGGAGAGCTGGGGAGGGACTCTTTGTCAGGGAGTGCAGTGACAGGACAAGGGGTAATGGTTTTAAATTGGAAGAGGGGAGATTTAGATTGGATACCAGAAAGAAATTCTTTCCTGTGAGGGTGGTGAGAGCCTGGCCCAGGTTGCCCAGAGAAGCTGTGGCTGCCCCATCCCTGGAGGGGTTCAAGGCCAGGTTGGAGGGGGCTTGGAGCAACCTGAGCTGGTGGGAGGTGTCCTTGCCCAGGGCAGGGGGGTTGGAACTCCATGATCTTCAAGATCCTTTCCAACCCAACCCATTCTATGATTCTGTGATTCTATGACACCCTTCCCCTCGCACCAGCTCCCGCCGGTGGCACCGCTCCTTCAGTCCCTTGCGTTTCGGTGACTTGCCAGTGGCTTGGTGGGGACACTGGCACTGGTACCCTTTCCGAGGCACCACGTTCCTTAGTGGAAGTGGCCCATGGACTCACCCGCTGGTGGGGAGGGTTGGGAACATGATCCCGGGGTTCCCTGCAGCGGCCGGGGAGGCTGGGCTGGGGGGGGACAGGGGGACCGGGCCACCTTCCCACACCCCACCAGCATCCTGGTGACCCGGGATCAGCTGGGGGGGTCCCCGGGACGGCAAAGGGACCGATCCGGGATCTGGGAGGGGAGTTTCCACGGCTCAGGACGGTCCGGGGAGCCGTTACCCTGCCCCCCCCACCCCGGACCGCCACCTCCGGTGGGTCACCTCGAGCTGTCGGGGTCCCCCGGAGCCCACGGGTGTCGCAGCCCCGGGGGGGGGGATCTGTCCTGGAGCAGGGGGGTGCGGAGAGATGGGGTGGGTGAGCCGAGCCCGACCCCCGCCTCCGCCTCCGCCTCCTCTTCCTCGTCCTCCTCCCGGGTCAGCCCCAAAAATAGCCCTCCGGTAACTGCCCCCCCCCCCCTCCGCCATTGTCATCACGGCGGCGACGTCACTCCTTCCACTGCGCTGAGGTCAGGCGCTATTAGCATACCGCGCCCTCTCCGCCAATGGGAGCCGCCGCGACGATGACGCCTCCCCGGGCTGCCCTATTTAAGGGCGGCGCGGGGCCGGCGGCGCAGACCCAGCCGTTGCCGTAGCCCAGCGCGGACCCTCCGCCGCCCCCCGGGAGCCCACCATGAGCCAGCGCCAGAGCCAGCGCCGCGGCGGCCCGCGGGCCGACATGGTGCCCGAGATCGCCGCCGCCGTGGGCTTCGTCTCCAGCTTGTTGCGGACGCGGGGCTGCGTCAGCGAGCAGCAGCTGCAGGTCTTCAGCGGGGCGCTGCGGGAGGCGCTCGCAGGTGAGGCGCGGACCCTCCGGGCCGGGGAAGAGATGGGCTTTGCCGGGAGGAAGGTCCGCACTGGTGTCTTCCTCTCCCCCCTCAGGACCGGACGCCCGCTGGTGTCCCTTCCCGGTGCCCCTGTGTTGCTTCCAGGACCAGGGGTCCCTCCGCGGGTGCCTGTCTGTGTCCTTCGCTGACACCCAGCTGTGTCCTCCTTGATGCCGGTTGCCTCTTTGTGCCGTTGCCTGGGTGCCCACCCCTGTCCCTGGGGGGTCCTGGACAAACGGTCGCCTCAGCCCTTGAAGGCGAGCGGGTCCCCTGCCCAGTTTGCTGAGGGTTTTGTACAGCTCCCTCCTGCCTTCTCCCAGCAGCAGCCCGTCTGCTTAAAGCCCTCCTTGCTGGGGCTTGATATGGAGAACCCGCAGCTGCTCTGTGTGCCCTGTGCCCCGGCAAGTGGGACTCAGCCCTGAGTCAGTGGGGCTGGGCATTCCCCTCCCCACAAGTATGTCTGGGGCTCGGCACTAACTGGGTGGTTCAAGGGTCTCCTCCCAGCCTAACACAGCCTTGTGTTATCAGCCCTAAGGAGGGGTGGTTTGTTTGCTGCTGTGCTGAGATAAGGGGTGGCGACGTGCCCCTGAACTTAAGAGAATGACCTGGATGTTACTCCCTGGCTGTGGCGCTTTGTTGTTGGTGATACGGTATCTACCCTGGCCACCCCAGCCGTTGGGGTGAGAAGGTGTTGGGGTCCTGTCGCTGCAGCCCCCATGGCACCGTCCTGCCTGGGCTTTCTAGGACCTGAAGAGCTGCGCTCCTGTGCCTTGGAGCAAGCAGTGGCTGAATAATGGAGCGCTCAGCTCTGGAGCCTCCGTCTGATGGAGGCAGCCTAAGGAGGACTGGGTTTCCTCCGCTTGCAGCGAGGTGTGGGACCCCCCCTTGGGACTGCAGCAGGATGCAGACCTCCTCACAGCTGCTGCTCGCCTGCTCACCGCTCTTCCCTTCTCGCTTCCCTTGCAGAGCACTACAAACATCACTGGTTTCCCGAGAAACCGTTCAAAGGCTCTGGGTATCGCTGCATCCGGATCAATCACAAAATGGACCCCATTATCAGCAAGGCAGCTAGCCAGATCGGACTCAGCCTACCCCAGCTCTACCAGCTCCTGCCCAGCGAGCTCACGCTCTGGGTGGACCCCTACGAGGTCTCGTACCGCATCGGTGAGGATGGCTCCATCTGTGTCTTATATGAAGCGACTGCAACGAAACCCGTGAGCTCCTACGGGATGCTTACCTGTAAGAACCAGATGATGTTAGGTCGCACCAGTCCTTCCAAAAACTACATCATGACTGTCTCCAGCTAAATACTCCTCTTGTCCTTACACTGCCAAGACACAGGCTACTGTATACCTCACCTGAGGATCTATTTTTAAGATGAAGAGCTATTTATATTTTTTAAAAAAATCCAAGAAAATCCAAAATTAAAATATTGAGCGCTGCTTTGAACAGAAGCAGTGTTCTAGGTGCCTTTTTTAAAGCTGTTGCAAGCTTATGAGTTTTTATTATGAAGCCGATATCTACCTAATTAGTGTTGGATGGCAATTTTGGGCTGGCTTGCTCACTTGGGCAGCTTGGAATGGAGGAAGGGGAGGGTGGGGGGGGAAAAGCCAGGCTGGGAAGTGTGGCTTGGTGGTGGGAGATGTCTGTGTCACCTTCTCGCTGTCCTGGTACCCAGCAGTATTGCTGTATGGCCATATTGTTGGAGAAGGGACGGAGTTGGTATCTTTCCTCCACTAACTTCTGCACTCCCCAGCTGGTCTGATCTCTCTGGGGCCTGGATATAGGGTTTGGGGGAACCTTGCCTCAGGGCTGGGTGATGCTGGGGACCCTGGGATCCCTCTCTTTGCTCTCGCACATCTCCTCTGGACCCACTTAATGACCTGAGTCTTGCAGCTCTGCTTTGCCCCACTCCCAGCACAAAGTGAGGGGGAGCAGGGCCTGTTTCCACCTCCTCCATCTTTCCTGTCTGAAAAAGGCCCACGTAGATATTGGTGTCCTGTGAAGTGGAGCAAGGCAGAGTTGTGCTGGGGGGTCAGGCTGTGCAGAGAAGGTCCCCAAGATGGATATTGCAGCTACTGTGGTGGCACTGGAGTACTGGTTGTGCCTGGTGCTCCCCAGTACCTGGCTATTGCCCACCACTTCCTGCACGCTGAGAAGGGTACTCCAGACCCTCAAACCAGCACTGAACAGCTGTGAATTACAAAGCCTTTCTGCTGTGTGTGACTTAAAACATCAGCCCACGACCTGCTCATGCGTGGCCTCTTGGTGCTCCCAGGGTGGGAGTCTGGCCTCTTGCTTGTAAAAGTTGCCTAATCCGATGCTGACGACTTGCCGTGTCACTTCTCCAGAAGAGCTGAAGCAACTCGCCTTACGCCCTAGAGGTTGGTGTGTGAGAACCCCCTTTGCCCTTCCTGTCTTTTAATCAGAAGTATTGGGGGGCTCTTTCCTTCCCCCATGTGTGTAGGATGCTCAGATACTTTGGTGTCCTTACACCACTTTTAAAGTCACAGCACTTCTCCCCTTTCTTCCTCTGGGGGATCAGCACATGGTTGTCCCTGGGAGCTGTCTCCACCGATACCTTGGTGAGGGGCATCGTTTGGTTCTCATCTCTTGGTACATAACTGTTTTGCACAATGGATGCCTGGTTCTCTGCTCTGTCTGTTCAAGCAAAACTCCTCTTACAGTCCCAGTGGTGCTGCTGTTCAGGGAGACTTTGCCCAAGCGTTGTTCAGGATTTGGCCCTTAAACTGCTCTGGGGAACTACAGACGGGGTGGGAACTCAAAGTGCTGCCCCAGGAACTTCACCTACCTGTTGGGAATGAGCCTTTATCAGGATGTTGTATGTCCATTGCCTTTTTACTAACCAGCTGGTGCTCTTCTGGTGATCCTGGGAGAAGTGATTGAAAAAGCGGGGCATTGACATAGTTGTTGGTAATGAAACTTTCCCAGATTTCTCTCAGCACACTTCTTTTTTTTTTTTTTTTAACTTTCCTGTTTTCTGACCTGGCAGCTGACTGGTGTAACCAGAGTTGTTCTTGCCCAGCCTTTGATGAATCAAGTTCTCAGACATTTGTGCAATATATTTCCAAATCTTGGGCGCTCTGGGAGAGGAAGGTTGCCTCCCAATTGCCACAGTTCTTAGCTATTTTTTTTTAATATATTTTAAAAAAATTAAATTGCAGCTCCCAAATCTGACTTCTGATGGGGGAAAAGTAAGTTTGGATTTTTGTAAGCTTCAAATCATGAATTCCAGAACTGGGAAACCGGCCTCAATTCTCAGATCCTTTTAAAATGTCGAGTGGTGAGTTAGTCGTCCTTGAACGGTAATAGCAGACTGTGGCTCTGGGGTTGCATCACTTCCCTCTGCATCACTTGAGTTTCTCATGTCAGCAAAGCAGAAGCTGAAATGAAGCACTGGGGCTTTTCCCTTGGTGAACTTGTGCAATAGGTGACCTCACCAAGAGGGGAGTGCTTGGGAACTTCCAAAAAGCAAATTCCCTTTTCCAGGAAAAGGGATCTCAGTGGTTTTTTTTTTTTTTGAAGTCCTCACTTAACCTGCTTATGCAGAAAGCCCTTGAGGAGAACTGCATCCAGCAAAGCAAACACTGCTCCTCCTGGACTCCTTGGCTGGATGTGGAGTTTCCTGAAGGCTGGTACTTCCTTGGGTTGTAATTTGTCATGATCAAAGCAGTCTTAAGATTTAACCCCCTCCTTTTACTCTCTTCCCTCCCTCTTACCAGAAAAGTTTTTCAGGACAACAGCCCACACCAAAGGAATACACTAGAATTGCTTTTAACATGCCCCCACTTCCAGAACCAAAATAGCCAAGTCTCATTCTTTTTGTCCCCAGTGTGGAGGAGTCTGATGTTAAAGGTGTCTGGTTTTTTTTTTTTTTAACTTCAAAACCAACTGAGCTTGGGTATAATCCATTTCTTTCTTGTAGCTGGTTTCATGTAAAAGCTGTGAATTAGTGTGATCTGTTGCCTTCTGCCTACAAGCCTGAAACTCAACTGCAGAGCTGAATGGTGTGTATTTTAAGACAGTGTATTTGAGGGGTTTCCTGTCACTTATTTTGTTTTTTTTTTAACGAGCTGGACTGTTGAACGGGACCTGCTTTTTGTATTTGGTGAAAATGGTAGAAAGTTTGTAAGCTACACTTGGAGGAGGGAGTGGATGGTTACTAATTGTATAGTAGTGTTTTTATATACAGAATGTACAGATCCTTTGACAGACGTATGCTTTTGTTACTTTAATAAAAATGTAGCAGTATAAATGAGCCTTGTTTTCTTGCTGGGAACTTTTGTGTGCTCACAAAGAGGGTGAGGGTTGGGATTGCAGCTGAAATCCCACACTGGGAATGCTGTGGGCTTGGTTAAAGTGTGGGTGACTATTAATGCCCAGCTCTGGCAAGGAGGAGGGTTAGAAAAAAAAAAAAAAGCTGCTTAGTCAACATGCTGACTCCAAACCTGACCCTCTAAACCAGAGGAATTAAGGCTGGGAATTGGTCTGGTGAGTAACACGGGGCTGTGGGTGTTCCTGCCCTCTCCTTCCCCGTGCTGGGCTCTGGCTGGGGCAGGGGGGATTTATTCAAGCACAGGGTTGTAGAAACCCTGTGTCCTGCCAGGGCATGAAGGTGTTACGTAGTTGGCTGCTGGATCTTTTACCCAGCCCCAGGAAGGGTATAAATGAAGTCCTGGAAAGAAGCGAGCTCTGATCCCAACCGGGCACAGGGGCAGTTCCTGGCTCAGCCTCTCTGCCTCCCCTGCCCTCCTGGGGGTGACGGAGCCAGCGGAGGAGGAAGGGTGAGAGATCATGGGATCGAAATGTTGAGGATGCTCTGGGCCTGTCATGATACAGGCAGCTGGGGCTGATTCACTGGAGATCCTGTTGTGGCCATCAAGAGGCTGCAGTGGGGAGCTGGAGCCCTGTTCCCTGCATGGGGGTGTCCAGCTCGTGTTGAACCCCCATCTGTGCTCACCTTCCAGCTGACCTGATTTAAGGACCTTTGCTAAATCAGCTTGTGCCAGTTTCAGTCCAAAACTCCATTTTTGTGGAGTTCAGGAGGGCTTGAGTTGCAGCCAGGGTCCTTGTGACCCACCTTGACCTGCTCCCTGGGCTGGTTCCCCCCTGGAGGGGTGATGCTGAGGAAGGGGGGACACAGTCCTGGTCCCAGGGACAAAGCTCCTTCCTCTCCTTCTGCTTTTATCATAACATGCCACCTTGGAGAGGAAAACAATTTGTGGGCTGATTTTGGGGCTATGTCAAAGCCGCTCCCTTTTGAACTCATCCCTTCATTAGTTTAAACACACCCAAATTGCTGCTGGTGGTGAAACAGGGCTGTTGGGGAGGAATGGCTGTCCCATTCCCGACTGGATGTTGCTGATTAGCTCCGGAGTCATCCAGGTTCAAAGGCTTGGTGAAGTCAGATGACGGTGGCCTTCCTCCCTCTGGCTTGTCTGGACCAGTGTGCCCTGGTCCGTGGCCCATTTTCAGGCTGGTGTAGTCTGTGCCACGGCCAGTTTGCATGCCCTGGCCTGTGACTGGCATTTGGGCCAGCAGGCAGAGCCAAGATCATCTAAAATTGTGCCTGCCCCATCCCTGGAGGGGTTCAAGGCCAGGTTGGACGGGGCTTTGAGCAACCTGGTGTGGTGGGAGGTGTCCCTGCCCAGGGCAGGGGGTGGCATTGGGGGGGGTTTAAGGTCCCTTCCCACCCAAACCATTGTGTGATTCTAAAATTTGAGCTGTTTGCAGCCCAGATAAAAATACAGCTCTTACACCACGGGGTGTTTAGTGAGGAGTCAACGCCACCCGCGCCGCAACCAGATCCCCCGCCGGCCTCTTCACAGGTGACTCACGTTCTATTTTTATTTTGCTTGTCATTTTTCTTCTGGTAGGATCGTGATACCTGCTGTACCAGCTGGGTGAGCTGGAGGGTGCGCCTTTATCTGTCCCCCCCCAAAGCCTCTCAAAGCCCAGCCTCAGCTCTCAGCATGGTTTCTCGTCACAGGCTTTGGAGGCAGCTCCGAAAAAGACTGGAAGTCACCAAGACCACACTAATCTGCTGCTGCCCCTTGAAATAGGGATTTCTCCTCTTTCTGCCCAGCCTTTTTGCTGGGTTTCTGTGGGGATGTATTATTGGGGTGTTTCTGGGAGGGGACGGGGAAGTGTCCAATTCACAGAGCCTGGGTCAAACGCCGTCCCCTGTAATCAGAAGTCTTTGCCTTTGACGTGTCCTCAGCCCTTTCTTCCCCGGTCAGTCCCGCCTGTTCCCGGGACACCTCAGGAGAGAGGAGCCCCACTGGCACAGCGGGGTCCAGGACAAACCCAGAGAGTGTCCCTCTGTGTGTGACACCCACCGAGAAATTAATTACCCTCTGTAAAACCCCTGCAGCAGGGAGGAAGGGCAGCGTGGGTGATGCTGGCTCTCGGGAAAACGCTCCCCTCCTGTCCCAGCAGTCTGGAAGGGTTTTTAATACCTATTTAGAATAAAAGAAGTGGATGGGCTTAAACACCCCGGCCCCTGCGTGTGGTCACAGCGCAGTCAGTCCTTCCTCGCGGGAGCTGGGGCAGTTTTGGGGCTGGACTGTTGGGGAAACACAGATTGTGCAAAACCCAAATCAGCTGCGGGGAACGTCCTGACCCAAGACAGGGTCCCCTGGGTCCCTGAGGATGTTTTGCTTGATTCACAGCAAAAAAAGTTCGCTTGATTGGTTTGTTTGTTTGTTTGTTTTTTGGTGTATGTGTTGGCGTGCTCCTCTTTCCTGGGGTCCCTTTTAGCAGAAATTGGGCGTTTCTCGAAGTTACCAGCAAAGCCACATCAGCGCTCAGGATGCGAAACTGCTGGTGGGGGTTATTTCTGCCCTTCCCACACGAGCCACATCTCACCCCCCCACAAAGTCCTGGTGTTCCCATCCCTGCCTCAAAGCCCTTTTACCCCTGCCCACCCCAAAGCTGGGGAGAGAGCTGGGCCTCTCCGATAGGTGGCAAACGGGGCAGGAAAAAGGTGGCCGGGGATGGTAGCCATGTGGCAACCGAGGCTCTGGGCTCTCCCCTCTTTGTCTCTGCAGCCGGAGGAGGGACAGAAGCGAAACCGGGCACCTCCCTGCACCAGCCAGGTGCTTCCTGCCTCCTTTAGTTGCCGACGGGGCCAGGGGAAGCCAACTGGCTATTTCGGCTCGGCCGAGGCCAATCAGGCACCCTCCTGGGTGCAGCCGCGCTGCTCTGTATCTGGGGAGACGCAGCCCCAGCCCTGGGAAAAGGGGGAGGCGCGGGCCCCGGGGCGCTCCGTCACCTGCGGTTCCCCGGAGCCTGTGATGATCTTTCCCAGGATCTGCCGGAGCCGTAGAAGCTCCACCATCACGTGGCCCGGCAACGGGGAGATGGTTTGCGAGGGTTTGGAGGGGTTGGTGCCGCCCCAAGCCCCTGGGGCTTCGGGGGTGCAGCCCTCCCGGCAGGCTCCGGCACCGCCGCTGCTGGCACCGGCAACCTCTGGCATCGCCCCAGTTTGCACCAGCAAACTCCAGCTTTGCCAGCGTTTGCTGCCGAGGTGGGATCATGGAATTATCTAGGGAAGGGACCTTTGAGATCATTGAGTCCAATCATCAACCTAATGCTGACAAAACCATCACCAAACCATATCGCTGAGCACATCGTCCACCCGTCTTTTAAATGCCTCCAGGGGTGGAGGCTCCGCCGCTTCCCTGGGGAGTCTGTGGAGCCCCCCCCACAAGCTCTGCCTCCGGCTCCGCACCCCCAGAGCTGAGCCCTGCCCTTCCCTGAGCCCCCCATGGCGTGGGCAGGCGTTGGGTCCAGGGTCTGGGTTGGCACAGGGGCTCCTGATGGTTTCTATCCCTTGATTCCTGGCTGGGGACCACGCTCCCTGCCTGCCCTTCCTCCTGATAGACCTTCCTCTCCCTCCTCTTCCCTCCTCCATCTCTCTGGTCTTCTGCACAGGAGCCACAGCCAGACCTTGAGCTCTCCAAACCCCACGGACCCATCTTGGGTCAGCACATCCATCCACTCCTGAGCACCCCAACAGCCTCGGGCAACCCCCCCTAAACCAGCGGGGAGGGGAAGGCACCGCTCTGCCTTTCCAATCCTTGCTAAAAACTGAACCACCCGGTGGAAAAAAAAAAACCCAACACAAAAACCGACACCATACCAACAACCAAACAACTCTTCCTTCCTCCCAAAAGGTCACGGGCAGATGTGAGCGCGTGTGCCGCAGCCGCCGCACGCCCACTCGCCAGCCCCCCCCCCCCCCCCCCCCCCCCCCCCCCCCCCCCCCCATGCGGCGCAGCAACCGTCTGGGCTTGGTGTGCTTGGAGGGGCTCCAGGAGCAGATGGGGCAGGCTGCGGCGCTGCTAACTTGAGATGGAAAAAAAAAAAAAAAGACACACACACACACACAGCCCTTCCCCAAAGAACTGCAAAACCTGCCGGCAGGCTCAGCCCCAGCCCCGGCTCCGCTCCCTGCCCGCTCGCCTCCTCCCCTGCCAGCCTCCGGGCAGGAGGGCACAGGGAGCAGGTCCTGGGCACACCTCTGCTTTATTAAAAATGACAGGGGAATTAGAAATCACACGGAATTAGAGGGGAAGGGGCTCCCCCAAAGGGGAGCGGGGGTCTCCTCCCAGTGCCCCGAGAGTGGGCACGTCCCATGGCCCTGGGACACGTCATCCCCCATCGAGGTGAGCAGGGACAAAAGTGGGGTCCGGAGAGGGACAGCCCACCCTACAGCGGGTCCCCACACCTCTCTGCTCCGGGGTGTCCCCAAGGCACTCAGGGGTCCTGAGGGGCTGACTCACCCCAGCCACCCCCCTGCTGCCCTGCCTGGGCGAGGGGCTATGAGGCTGGGGCAGATGGGGAGGGGGAGAGGAGCCGCTTTTAGCTGCTTTTTTGTTTTCCACCAAGTATCCCATGGGGAGACCCATCCCAAACCCAAACCCAAACCCATCCCCATCCCGGCCCCCTCCGCAGCGGCTGCTCCCCTGCGCGGGGGCCGGCTCCGATGCTCTCATTTACGACCTGTTTTGGGGGGATAAAAGGGGCTTGTTGGCGGCAGCGAGCAACTGGTGTGCGGGGGGACAACTGTTGCCATCTGTCTGGTGGGGCGGTGGGGGGGCCACGGCGGGGCCAGGGCTGAGCCGGGGCTGGGGTTTTGTTTCTCCTTTCATGCACCACTAAACTTTGCACCTTTTGTTTCCCAGAGAAGGGCTGGGAGCCGGGGAGAAAAGAGGCCTCCGCGCCGCACGGGTCAGGGCAGAGCCCACTCAGCTTGCCGGGGGGGGGTGGGTGGTTTGCATACGATTCTTATTAAATATTATAATAGTAATTATTGTTATTTGAGGAGTGTGTTGGGCAACCCGGTGCTGAACCCCTACCGTCCTCCCCACCGCCGTGCCGCCCCCGCGCCGCACCCTGCGAGCTCGCCGGGCAGAGCGAGGTGCCCCGACACGTCCCGTGCTGCAGCCAGGAGCCACGGCTGCTGATGCCAGTGGGGTGAATCCCTGGGGGACCTGAGGCTGTGTGGTGCCCTGCCGTGCCCGAGGGATGCTGTGGGATGCTCTGCCCCCCTGTCCCCAAGGGATGCTCTGTCCCCCCATCCCCAAAGGATGCTCTGCCCTCATCTCCAAGGGATGTCGTGCTCCCATCTCCAAGCGATGCTGTGCCCCTGTTCCCCAAGGGATGTCGTGCTCCCATCTCTAAAGGATGCCGTGTTCCCATCTCCAAGGGATACTGTGCCCCCGTCCCCATGGGATGCTGTGACCCTGTCCCCAAGGGATGCTGTACCCCTGGTCCCTAAGGGATGCTGTGCCCTCATCTCCAAGAGATGCTGTGCTCCCATCTCCAAGGGGTGCTGTGCCCTTGTCCCCAGGGGATGCTCTGCCCCCGTCCCCAAGGGATACTGTGCCCCCATCCCCAAGGGATGCTGTGACCCCGTCCCCAAGTGATGCTGTGACCCCGTCCTCAAGGGACGCCGTGCCCCTTGTCCCCAAGTGGTGGTGTGCCCCCTGTCCCTGAGAGATCCCATGCCCTGGCAGCGGGAGTGAGGAGGGGGCAGGGTGCAGGCAGCCGGGATGGTGGGAGCAGCCAGAGGCTGCATTCGCTGCCCTGGGGCGGTTTGTGCTTCCCCGTGGAGCGGTGTCTGTGTCTGGGACGGGCGCGCGGAGCCCCGGGCAGGTTCCAGCGGGTGTGTGAGTCTCACCAGCTGCCTGAGTTGGTTCAGGGCTTTGAGCCACTCGCTTTGCTCGTCATCTGCTTTCCACCGAGGCACATCTCTGGGCCCAGCCTGGAGCTGGGACGAGCTCTGCGTGACTGGGGGAGTGAGTTTCCCAGCTCTGGGGAGCACTGGAGGAGGGTTTGTGGGATTCCCCCCTCTGCCATGTCTCCACACTGGTGGCACTGCCCCAGGAGTGTCTTGTGGGCCACGTCTGAGCTTTGCCCATGGCTATTTCTGCTACAGAGCAGCCCTGGCCAGCCTCATGTCCCAGCCGGCAGCAACAAGGCGGAAGGAGAAGGATTTAAGGGTGATGCTGGGATCTGTGCCCCAGGACCCAACCCGATCACAGACTCCCATGGGGTTGGAAGGGACCTCTGGAGATCATCCAGTCCAACCCCCTGCCAGAGCAGGGCCACCCAGAGCAGGTCCCCCAGGAACGTGTCCAGGTGGGGTTTGAATGTCTCCAGAGAAGGAGACTCCACCACCTCCCTGGGCAGCCTCTGCCAGGGCTCTGCCACCCTCAAAGTGAAGAAGTTCCTCCTCATGTTTAGGTGGAACTTCTTATACTCAAGTTGTGCAGCACAACACCCGTGTGGAGGCAACACCCGCTCCTTTGGGGAACTGCTGGGAAATGTGTTACTGGGAACCGGCTGGAGGCAACAATATCCCTGAGCCCCGCGCGTCCCTGGCGTTCCCAGCTGCCAGACGAAGGGCGAGGCCCATTTTTCCTCTGACAATGCCCTTTTACCGAGGAGTTTATTTCTATTATAGCACCGGATAAAACAGCAAAGGGGAAGGACGGGGCTGGAGCGGAGCAGCTGCCCTTGCTGACTGGTTGGCTGCTTTGTTGTGAGTTAAAAGGCTGGATTTGGGGCTGAGACACTGGCCCTGGTGCTCCCTTAAAGCGTGAGGGCTCGTCGCCCCCCCTGTCCTGCCCCCCGTGGGGGGGACCCCTGCAGAGGCACCACCTGGGATCTGCCCCAGCAAATTCCCCACGGTGAAGATTGTGGGGGTGTTTTGGGGTGCAGCCCTGCTTAGAGGCTGGAGAGGGGGACACGACACCCTCTGCCGAGCTCTGCCAGCGTGCAGGGGGGCTGAGCTTTCCTTTTTCTTCCTTTTCCCATCTACTTTGGCGATGGGGTTCAGCTCCAGTCCCCAGGCTGTGCTCCTGGGTCCTGGTTGTGCTGAGAGAGCGATGCACCCCCTCTTACCACTGACCCTAAAACCTGCTGGGGCAGCAGGAGGGAGAAAAGTGATGCTGAGACTGTCCCCCCCTCAAAACCCAGACCCCCTGACAGCGAGCCAGCCGGCCCAGAAAGCCCCCGTGGCCGTGCCAGCCCCCCAGCAGCTTTAGGGCTGGCAGCAGCTGATGCTGGGGAGGGCTGGGGGCCACGGTGGGGCTGGGGTGCGGGGGCCACGCTGCCTTTTGAAGCAGAGACAAAGCCCGTCTTGATATTTACGGCACGTGCAGGGGGAGCGTGGGGCGTGCGGGGCTGTGGGACAGATGGCAAGTGAAACAAAAGGGGAGGCAAGAATGGGAGCTGAACAGATTGGGAATTCCTGACCCGTCCCTCTCCCCGGTGCCCAAACCTTCCCCCAGTGCTGCCCCCAGAGTGGTCAGTCCCTTTGGGGAGGGGGAAGGGGGCAGAGCCCCACCAGCTGCTCTAGCTCCTGATCCCTCAAATCCTGAGCCCCCAAAGCCTGACCCCCAAAATCCTGAGCCCCAAAATCCCAAGCCCCAAAATCCCAGCTCTTATTTTACTCCTGATGTGGAGCTGCATGGGTAGGACAACCCCCATTCCATTCCTCCAAGCCTCAGTCTTCTCCTCCGTGAAATGGGACCGCAGCTCGTCCCCGATGGACGCCGGGGAGGCCAGGGGTCCTGGCCATCTCCACCGCCGACGTGCCGGCCCCCTCCCCGGCCTCTTTTCCTGCTGCCTCTGCAGTTTTTCTTATCTCTTCCCAGCAACGTGGCAGCTGCCGCGAGCCGGATCCAAGCAGCTTATTAATAATCAACTTTTATTGCTCGTCCCATGGCCAGCACGTCTGCAGATGGCCAGGCGTGGCGGTGGCAGCCCCGACTCGGTCACCGGTCCTTTTGTCCTCTCTCCTCCTCCTCCTCCTCCTCCTCCTCCACTCCACAAAGGTTTTAGGTTAAGTCTGGGAAGAATTGAGCAAAGGGAAGCGCCGAAGGACGTGACTCCGGGTTACACTTCCCCGGGGCCGTGACTCACGCCAACACTCACACCCGAATTCGAAGCCCCGGAGATCACGTCCCTCAACTTGGGGGGGTGGCTCTGACCCCCCTCCTAATGGAGGGGTCAAACCCGTCACCCACTGCCTCGCCGCTTTCTTGTGTACTTCTCCAAAGGAAAATATTTTGAGGGACTGTTTTAAAACACAAATCCTGCACTTCCTGGGGAAGTATCCTCCAAAAGGGATGTTTGCAAACGGCCTGGAAAGTGTTTGAGCTGATGGAAACTGCAAAGGGGGGTGGCAGGGGGGGCAAGTGTGGAGGGGAAGAGGCTGGAAAGAAGCGGAGATGGAATTTGGGGGTTTTCAGGGGAGCTCTGGAGAAATCCTGCCTGTCCCCGGGGGAGCTGCTGGTTTTTAGGGTCTCGTGCAGGGACAGCCCCAAGGTGGGTGCCCAGGNGCCTGGAAAGTGTTTGAGCTGATGGAAACTGCAAAGGGGGGTGGCAGGGGGGGCAAGTGTGGAGGGGAAGAGGCTGGAAAGAAGCGGAGATGGAATTTGGGGGTTTTCAGGGGAGCTCTGGAGAAATCCTGCCTGTCCCCGGGGGAGCTGCTGGTTTTTAGGGTCTCGTGCAGGGACAGCCCCAAGGTGGGTGCCCAGGTCCAGCGCTGGTGGCCTGAGCCCCTCGTCAGACATGGAGAGGGGTGGGGGGGGGGCAGCAGGACTGGCAGGAGCAGCAGGGTGTCTGTGGCATCCCACCCCAGGAGAGCCCTTGGGAAGAGCCCAAAGTCCAAATGTCTCTTTGTGGAGGGGCTGCAGCTGCCGGTACCTCCTGCAGCCGCCCCACAAAGCCTCTGGGCACCCCTCCAAGGGGGCTGGGGAGCTATTTTCTGGTTGGGTTGGGGTTTCCCCCTCCTTTACTCTTCTCTGTGGATCCAGACAAAGGCCTGCACTCTCCCCTCCTCCTCCTCCTCCTCCCCGCTGGATACAGGCTGCTGGGGCCCCCCAGGCCCCGCACTTCCTCCCAGCAACAGGAGGAGGAGGAGGAGGAGGAGGAGGAGGAGGAAGGGGATGAGGAGGGGGGCCAAGCCCCCATCCCTGCTATCCCCACCACAACAACAAGGCGGTGATTGGGTGCCTGTGGGCTCGCCCGGGACCAATGGGGACTCCCCCCTTTTTTTGGGGAGGGGGAGAAGCAGGGCAGGGGGTTACCCTCACCCTCCTCCCCATCACCTCCACCCCTGCGGGATGCAGGGCTGGTGCCCCAGCTGGTGTAAATCAGCCATCCCAACCACCCCGCCTGGAGAAAGCAGCTGCTGGAAGCAGAATTGGGTGGCTGTTTCTCCTGGGGTTTGCTCTGCTGCCACCAGGTCCTGCTGGCAGGTCCCCTCCACCCCGGGGTGGTGAGATGGGGGGGTGGGTTTGTAGGGAGACCCCAGCCCCTTTGTCTCCTGCAGGCTGGTGTTGATGTGGGAAGGGGTGTTGGATGCTCTGAGGCAAAGACCCGACCTGGGAACAAGGAGCAGCGTGTGCTGGTGCTGGGGCAGGTCCCGAGGATGGGGAGGAGGGTGGTGCTCAGCTGGTTTGTAGATGGATCCTGCAAACATCCTCCCCTGCTGCTTTGGAAGGGCGTGGAGACATGGCATGGCCCCTCTGCCAGCCTTGGGGGCACCCTGGCACAAGCATCGCTCACCTCTCGCTGTCTCCAGAGCAGGGTCAGATTTGCCTCCTTCTGAGCCCCCTTTTTCCCTGGAAGCTGGGTTTCAACCCATGTCTCAGCCCAGCCTCGCCCAAGTGGGTGCGGGCTGTGGTGGGCACCCCAGGGTGCAGGGCAGCTCATGGGGACATAAACTTGGGGAGGGAAGTTTAGGGCCACCCTGCCAGCCTGGCCAGGGCCACAAGTGACAGGCAACGCCGACCTCTAGTGACAGCCCTGGGGTCCTCAGCCATCTGGGTCCCCCTGGGTCGGGGTCCTTGCTCCGGGAGGATCATTGTCTCCGCAGGCAGCGGGGTTTGGCTGTGGGAGGTCACGATGAGGATGTGCCTGTCCCTTTGCTGCCCTGGGATGGAGGAGAGGATGGGGAAGGGGATGGAGTGGGGTCATCTTGCCTCTCCTCCTGCCTGGCTGGATTTGGGAGGGCTGCCCCTGGCTGGGACCAGGGGTCAGGGCGGTTTGGGAAAGGCCATCGGGGAAACCCACCTCCTGCCTCCCCTCTGGCCCCAGCCCAGCGAGCCCCCGCTGTGCAGAGGAGAAGCTCCAGGCTGGGAAGTGGCACTTTCTGGGCAACTCCAGATCTGTAAAAATCCTGCCCATGTGAATTATTATTATTTTTTTTTCAGTCATCCTCCAGCTTAGCTGCTAAAAATGAAGACTGGAGAACATAAAAGCATCTGGAAAATAAGGACCAGAAGTACTGTGCCAGCAGCACCACTGTCCCTTCCCTCTCTCTCAACTGACACTTTTCCCCTGTGGATTTTTTGCCATCTATAAATGTCCTCGCGTGGAGCCCAGCTGGGATGTGCTGGAGCAGCAGCTCCTCGGTGCGGGGAAGGCGGCGCAGGCACATGCTGTGTCTGGTACAGCCACTAGACGGCAAATCCAGCCGGATTATGTCTGCGGAAAAATCTGGTCTGCAAGAGGGGAGGTTACAGCTCTCGGAGCAGCCCAGATGCTCAGACCCTGGTCTCTGCGTTTGGGATTCCTCAGACACGCTTCGTGCAGTTACAGAAAGGGCTTTATTCGTCGGTATGATATCAACACTTCATGCGTCAGTGATAGTACAGGTTTTTTTGGGTTTTTGTTTCTATAGTGTTAGCATGCAGTTTAAATGCGGAGGGTCTGGATGACCTCTGCAGCTTTGCAGGTCATCTCCAAAGCTCAGCTGCCCCTTTGGTTCTCAAACTAAACCGTCCAAGGAACCAAGTTGGGTGGTTTCGGCTTTTGGCGAGTTCAAACATGCCGTAGGTGCATGTATCACTGTGATTATTTTTTTTTTTTTTAATTGGGAGACCCTGGTTGCTGGGCAGGGAGGGAGCTCAGAGCCAAGCCGGTGGGTGGGATGGAGCTGGTGGTCTCCCCGGGGAGCTGGGGGTGATGGCACCAGGGATTGCTCCATCGCTCACCCCCAGTCCTGCCCTGGACCAGCGGTCTGGGAGGAAGATGTGAGACACCCCCTCCCCAAGCTACAACCCGCAAACAGGGTGTTTCTCTCTAACCTCAGGAGCTGGGAGCCACTTGGCAGCAACAGGAAAGGTTTCTCTCCTTTACCCTTGGAGAAGGAGGCTGATGGAAGGGGGGGAAAAATAGAGGGGAAAGAATAGATTTGCTCTTCCCCATCTGAGACTGGGGGATGCTGGCAGCCAGGGAATCTTTAACCCTTTACTTGTGTAGCTCCCAGCCTCCTGGGTGCTCCTCCCAGTGACTGCTGGCACCTGGCCAGGGTGAGTCAATTTAAATCTGATGGTTCTTCAGGACCCACACCTGTTGGGGTCAGATGCTCAGTGCGTGTCTGGGAGGTGGGATGAGCTCTCTCCCATCCCTGTTGCATCCCACCCTGACCAGGGGAGAAGGTAAATGGGGTGGTGGTGGTGGGATCAGAGGGAGAATGTTTCTGGGACCTGTCCCACCCTGTGTGGCCGGAGAGCCAGGAATGGGGGGTGTTTGGGAACGAATGGCTCTTTCCCAGCCGTGTGGGCTGGGGTTGGAGTACCCTTATTGCACTATCGCGAAGCCAAGTCAAACTGTCAAGCTGCATTAAAACGGGAGTGAGTGTCTCCCCAGGAAGGGGGGAGCCAAGTCCTGAGGATGGGGAGGGGCCCAAGGTGGGGGGCAGGCTAGATCTCGATGATGGTGGCACGTCGCAGGCACAGCGGGGCGTCGGGGGGCACCGCGTTTCGCTTGATCTCGTTCCCGTCGAGCCGCAGGACCTGGAGCCTGGAGTAGTTCATGACGTCCACCACGGTGCAGAAGCTGCTGATGGAGAACTCTGTAGGGGGGGGGAGGAGAGGACACAGAGCTGAGCGTCGGCTCCGGCCCCCGCTCTAACTCACCTTCATGATGTGACTGTTCTTTGGGGAACAACGTAAGGAATATCTGGGGGGCTTCTCTGGAGCTGGCTCTGAGAGTGCTGAGCTCTGAGAGCCGGATTGTGTTAAGGTGGGTGGGGAAAAAAAAATGAAAATACCCCCAAATCACCAATTATTCCTGCAAATTTGGACTCGACACCCTCCCCTGTTAGGCTGAAAGGGTGACTGGTGCCTCCCCAGCTGCAGACATCAGGAGCCCCTGAGTTTGTGCCTATTCCAGGGTTTGGAAGCGGTGGCAGCGCCCTCGGCTGCCGTTGCCCAGCCTGGCTGGAGCGCTCGCAGGGAAAAAGCCGGGTGGAGTCAGATGGAAAACGTTGCTTTTTATCAGGAATTGCCTTTGCAACCAGTTTTGTGAGGCTCATGGGCTGCAGCCTCCGGTCTCTGACTCCTCCCGGCCACCATGGGACAACGCAGACAGTGTGACCAGGAGAGGGGACATCCCCGTCCCCATCCCATGCCCACAGACACCCCCTTTCCGTTCATCTGCCACCCGCTGCCGCCTGCACCAGGCAGGGGGGAAACTCTGGCTGGGTTTGGGGGGAGAGGATGGAACAAACTCCAAAAAATTCTGTGCAGGATTTGGGAGAGAAGCGACCAACTAGATGGCAGCAAAGCTCCAGGCCGGGCTGCTGCTGGGGAAGACAGCGGGGTGCTGGGGGACCCCTGTGCCCACAGGTTGGGGACTTGGGGGACTGAGAGCCCCACGGTGTGTGCGGAGGCAATAAAGGACCTCCCAGGGTGGCCAGAGGGGCACAACCCCAGCCCTGATACCCCATGGGGTGGGACGTGTCCCCCCCAAACAGGTCGGTGCTGCACGCCTGGACCCGCAGCCCCTCGCTCCTGGGGATGCTTTAAAGGTCAGCGGCAAAACCTGCAGCTGGAGGAGAAGCTGCGGTGGGGGCTGAAGGGCTCCGCCGTGGTTTGGTGGCATTTGTGGACAGACCTTAACAGCTACAAATTTTGAAAGCAAACATTTGGAAATCTGTTCTTGTTTTTGTGTTTCCATCGGCTCCTCGCCTCGGTGCGGGGCGGTGTGTTTCCGACAGCCGATGGCTGCGCCGACACGTCCCCGTCCCCACCCCAGGCTCTCAGGAGCTCCTGCACCGCTCCAGGAGGGTCCTGCGCTCGGGGGCTGGCAGGTGAGAGGAGCAAACCTGGAGATTTCCAGGAGATTGCTTGGGTTTGTGGTTGTTGGTTTTGGTTTTTTGTTTTTTTCTAGCTTATTTTTAAATAGCAGCCCCAGAACAATCTGTTCCTTTTATTTATTTGTGTATTAAGTGGAGTGGATTTTAGTCCTGGCAGAAGATGATGCATTGATGGCTCTAATCTAAGAGCTCCTGTCTGTCCCAGCCCCAGCAAGGACGTGCCCCTTGGCTGCAGACTGTGACCCTGGAGGGGCTTTGGGTTCATGGGCTGTGCTGGTGCCCTGTGAGGTTGGGGGGAGATGGGCAGAAAGGGGGTGCACTGGTCCTGAGCCCTGCAGGCCACCAGGCACCGCAGGGTACGTCCCTGTCCCCTGTATTAGCACTGGCCAGGGCCATAAGTGCTCCCACACGTGACCATGGCAGTGGGGAACCCCCATCTCTGTCCACTCTGGTGACCCCTCAGTCTGTCTGCAATGCTGGACTAAAGCCATAATCCCCTCCCCAGCTTCTACCTGCAGCTGGTTTCTGGCATCTCCCACCAGAAGGTGCTCAGCCTTCTGCTAAATGCTCAGTAAAACCAGCGCAATGGCTTTGTGGATCACACAGGAGCATTCAGAGCCAGGACCCTCTTGGCTCCAGGTGTGTTGGGCCCCGTTCCTGCCTTGCTGAGGGCCACTTACAAGTCTCCCGAATTCTGTCTTCCTGCTCAAACCATTACCCTGGGTACTGTCCCACAGGGAGGCACAGCTTCTGCATCCCCATCCCTCTATTGAACAACCACCCCCTGCACCGCCGCGCTTCAGTTGACACGTTTCCACTCACCGTTGATTTGGTTCCCCTGAAGGTAGAGGTTCTCGAGGTTGGTGCTGACCCGGGGGATCTTCTGGAGCCTGTTGTAAGAGAGGTCCAGCTCGAGGATGCTGCTGCTGTTGAAAGTGTTGGTAGAGAGACCTTGGTTTGTCAGGCTGTTGTGGGACATCCGTACATAGAGCAGCTTGGGAGAGACCTTGAAATAGTCATCAGGGATGGTGTTGATGTAGTTGTACTCTAGGTAGAGCTGTTCCAAAGCCATTGGGAGCCCATCAGGGACTTTCCTGAGGTGGTTGTAGCTCAGATCAGCAAGGATCAAAGACTTGAGCCCTTTGAGGGATGCTCCCATCTCAAAAATGAAGTTGTGGCTGAGGTACAGGGCTGTGAGGTTCTCCAGACCCTCCAGAGCATTGGAGGGGACCTTGGAGATCTGGTTGTAAGACAAGTGGAGCTCTCTCAGGGACCGGGGCAAGGGGCTGGGCACCTTGGTTAGATTGTTGTTGTTCATGTACAACCTCTCCAGGTTTTTGAGCTTGGCAAAGACCCTCTTGCCCATCTTCTCACTGGTGATCTGGTTGTTGTGCAGTGCCAGCCACTCCAGCTCCGTGGCGTTGTCAAAAGCCCCTTCTTGGATGGCGGTGATCTGGTTGTTCTGGAAGTAGACGTATTTCATCCGGGAAGGCACAAAGGGCAGGTACCTCAAGTTGCGGGTGTCACAGTACATGGCTGATGAGAAGTTAGGGGGGCAATCACACTCTTGGGGACATTGCCAAGAAGGGGCTTGCTGAGGTTCAGGGCCGGGCTCTGCCTCCGTGTCTGGAGCGGGGAGGTAAGAGTACACGTAAGGGGTGTTCTCGTCCTCGTAGTAGGGCATGTAGTTATAGGAGGACATACGGGACTGTCGCATGTAGTACTGTAACCAAGCCATGTCTTCTTCTTCATTGTACTGGCCCAGGGAGGCTCCACAGAGCCCAGCGATGACCAGGATGGTGGCCCAGTGCATGGTGTTGATGCTGGAGGGACCTGCGTGGGGGAGAAATGAGGGGGGAAAACCATCAGCAGTGTCAGGTCTGATGTAAGGGCTGGAGACAAGAGAGCTGCACCCCGTGGCCTGGGGGTCCAGCGGGGTTGGATGTGGGCACAGCCCCGCGTAGGGTTGGTGGCAGAGGGTTGGCAGCAGAGCTGGAGAACCGGGGGGCCTGAGTGAATCCTACCCCAAAAAAACGTGGCTGCAGACATTGTCCCCTGTTTGAAGTTACCGGATCTCCTCCCTCTCAACTCATGCTTGTTGGAAGCCTCTGTCCTCGTGGATATCCGCTTGCAAAATCTTTACTTATGGGTATTTCTGTTATAACTGAGTGGAGGATGGAGATATGGGCACGTGGTCCTGAGTTGCCCGGGACTCCCCTGCACTGACCCTGCGCGGGAGGGAGGAGAAAGGACTTGGCCACTCTCTGGCCAAGCGGAGGAGAGCGGTAGCTGCGAGAACAGGTTGATGGAGCTCAAGGCACGTTTGGATGGAGCTATATTTATGCTACACTCGCTGGCGACATGATTCGCCGTGGGTTTCATCCAGCTCTCCCTTCCCCCACAACAACGCAGGATGCTCGGGACTGATGTAAATCCTGGTAAACAAGTTCTGGCTTATTTTTGAAATGAAACCACTTTCAAGCTTAGATTTCCCGAGCTCAGCCCCAACAGGAAAAGGGGCAGCATCCTCCGGCCCCTCGTGACCAGGGGGAGAGGGAGCCATCACCAAGACGTGATGCTTGGACCCTGAAATTCAGCCTGTCGAGGGCTGATGGCCAGAATAGAGGAGGGCTGAGGGCTCAGAGGAAGGCAAACCTGTCCCCGAGCCCCTTGTCTTGGGCTTCACAGCCACCTTGTGCCATTCCCGGGGTGGCGTGTGTCACATCGTGCCGCTGATGGCGGGAGGACTCCAACCACGGCTGTTCCTCCCGAATTCTCATCTCAGATGAGATGCTAAGGCAGCTGAAAGGCAGCGTGGCCTGGAGCGAGGCGGTTTGAAATGCCTCCAGGAAATACTCGGGGCCGCGCTGCTGGGAGAGGGAGAGGGAGAGGAGCCTCTGCTGGCTCCTATATACGTGGCTGGGAACGTGGGGCTGTGGGTCCGTCGCTGCCAGCGCCGCTCCGGCCGCCGCCGTGGGGGGAAGGCGCGAGAACGGGCTGGTTTCCCACCTCGGGAGGTGGCCGTAGGGTCTCCCCACGAAACCTGGCTGCATCCCCCCGGCCCCTGCAGCCAGGAGGGGACGTCTCGGCCGGCACACAAAGAGGGCACAGTTTGCTGGGAGGCAGCGGATCCCTGCCACCGAGGCACCCTGGCAGGCTGCTCGGGCTGGAAGAAAAGAGGGATTGAGGTGGCGGCGGCGGGCAGGCAGGCATGGCACCCTGGCTTTCTCCTTCTCTCCCTCCTCCTCCTTCCACCGGCTCGTGCAGCCGAGGGGCAGATGAGACGTGGTCCTCTGGGGTGCTGCGTGCAACGGGGGAGCTTGGCAGAGGAGTTTCTTCTCCTCCTCCCTCCTGCTCCAGGGCACTCTGCCTGCTGAAATACCACAGCTGCTCCACGCAGGGGTTTCTCCACCCATGCAGGGCTGCTTGGCACCTCCTTCCCAGGGGACCCCTCTGCAGGGCAGGACCCATCCATGGGGTCCCTTCACTTTTCCCAGTGCCCCCCTTCAACATACCAGTAGCCCCAGAGCCAGTCCTCAGCGGGCACCGCTGCTCCCCCACCTCATTTGAAGGTTGGTTCTCCCCTCCCCAGTGGGCTTCAGCCCTGGTTTTGGGGTGGGATCTGAGCTGAGTGTGTTGGTGTCATCTCCTGGTCCCCACACTCCCCTGCCAGAAGCTGCTGGGCTTATGGGGTCAGCTCCTCACCCCGAGAGGGAGCAGGTTTTGGAGCAAGGGGCTTCATGGCCTGTGGCCATCCATGGGCTTGGCCCGTTGCTGCTGCTGTGCCGGGCATGAAACCAGCTCCCCCTTTTCCTGCACCCCGGCAGACGGGGCGGGCAGAGC